>JASAMX010011652.1:0-40510 GCA_030248175.1 Microlaimidae sp. YZB2_3 | reverse complement strand
TAGCGAGCAATACGTAGTTTTTTTTTTTTTGTACTTGGTTCAGATTACGTATTGCTCTGTCGTGATTCTCCATAAATGTATATCCAAGTATATATGGTTTTCAGCATGATATATACTATAATTACCTGGTTATCTGCGGTTTTATGTTAATTGTTAGTGCTGAATTTGCTGATTTGGATCGTGCTGAATTGGTGGTTTAACTATTTTTGGTTAAACCACCAATTTGTCATAAATTTATATTCCAAGTATGTGGGGTTCCCAGCACGATATTTATTATAATTACAGGGTGATCTGCGGTTTTATGTTAATTATCGTTCTGGAACAAGTGAACTTTACTCACTTTTTAAATTAAAAAATTAGCGGTTTGATTTAGACATATTAAACAGTTTGCTGCTGGTCAGTTCTTGAAAATGCGCGACAAATAAATCCAAAGGAAAATAAAGGTAATGCAGAGCAGAAAAGCTGCCTATTTAACAGTATTTGTTTTAGTTTTACAATCAACATTTGTTTATTGACGTGTTTTGCAGATACACTTGCCAAACAGGTAAGATATGGTCTTTCTGAAATTGTCGTTCATAAAACAGTACAAGATTGGGTTCAGGGCGCAAAACAAATAGGGCAACGTGTGCACGACAATCACAACCAAAAGAACGGCGTTGGACCATCTGGATAGCGTGTGAAACACCCCGGACAGAGCCAAAAAGTTCACCACCCAATAAGGCACCCAGCAGATCAGAAACAGTATTACAATGAGCTTGATTCTTGTTGTGGCCTTTTCATATGTCTCCCTGACTGTGCTCTTACTAGTAGTGCTCTGGCGCCGTCTTTTGAACGTGTTCAGCGCAGATTGTGAGGCGCCGTTTAGCAGTCGAATTTTTTCACGGCTGCAGTTCTCGGTGGACATCCCGCGAATTTCCAGTCGCCCTTGGCTGGAGGCTGGCTCAAAGGCGGAGTCAAGTCCACGCTGGCAAGAGTAACGGGGGCTAAGTCTCAAGTTGCTGTTCCAGTTTATTGTCTCCGCGGACGCAGTGGTACTGCCGACGCAAAGGGAGGTGCTGCGGTCCTTGTACTGAGGGGAAGACTGCGGCTGGATCCCATTCCAAACCCAGGACGCCTTGGACTCGTTGGGCGACTTGGTCAACAAGTGATTGGTGGAGCTACTCCGAAAGCGCTTGTTGCGCAGAAGCGGGACCAACTGGCTGCGCCGCTCGCTGGCGGCTCTGTGCAACGGGAGCAGAGGGGCCAGGGCCAACGGGACCAATAGCGTCTTTTTTCTGGATGGGTTAGCAGAGGATATGGCGGTGGATAGCTTGCGCTTTCGCTTCTGCAACGTCTCAGCCACCTGGCGGTAGCAATACACAATGGTAACAGTGGGCGCCATGAACAACAAGGTCCAAGTGCATCCGGTGAAGCCCAGCGTGAAGCTGAAGCTGGGGAAATCCACGCTGCAGACAGTCATGGTTTGATTACCGCCGGCATCCATGACCAAAGACTGGTCAATTTTAGAGTAGAGGAACACCGGAATCATGGAAACTAAATTAAAATTTTTAAACTAACTGCACAGGTGCAATGCATAAAATTTTAAGAGGTTGAAAAAAATTTTTCCGAATTAAAAAGTTGTTTTGTATATTAATTGAAATACCCTCTGGGATGGGGTGGCACGTTCAATTATCCTGAACTCTAATAGACATTACGTCTAATTATATATTAAATTTACAAACTAAATAAGGATTGTTTTGGAGTTGCGGATGATGATAATTTGATGATTTAATCCTAATTATTATTTTTGGCTTATATTAGTGTCTTGGTTGGGGTTCCGTGTTCGGTGCGGTTGTGGGTGTTGGGGGGTGGTGTGGTGTGTCGTGGTGGTGTGAAGAGTTTTCAATACAAAGTATACGTATCAATTATGAAAATTTTATATCGCGCAAACGGTGTATTACGAACCACCTAATACATAAATCATATGTAGAATTAACCACCGTGAAGTTTATACACTACAACAATCAAAGAAAGATACCACCATCATGATACAAAGATTTCACTGTGGTTGGATCTCGTGATATAGATTTCACTTGTGTTTTATCGTGGTAACTGGGGAAAAGCAGCGGTCACATGATAAGGTCAATCTTTTTTTAACCTTTGTAATTAAAAGATTTAAAAAACTTGTGTAACATATCCAAATAAAATAAAAATGGTTTGGTTTTGGTGTTGTTGTTTGGGGTTTTTGTTGTTTTGTGTTTTGGTGTGTTTTGTTTGTTTTTTTTTTTTTTTTTTGTTTTGTTTGTTGTTTTTTTTTTTTTGTTTGTGGTTTTTTGTTTTTTTTTTGTTTTTTTTTTTTTTTGTTGTTTTTTTGGTTTTTTTTTGGTTTTGTTTTTTTTTTGTTTTTGTTTTTTTTTTTTGGTTTTTTTTTTTGGGGTTTTTTGTTTTTTTTTTTTTGTTTTTTGATTTTTGTGTGTTTGTTTTTTTTTTTTGTTGTTTTGTGTTTTTTGTTTTGTGTTTTTTATTTTTTTGGGTTTTTTTTTGTTTGTTTGTTTTTTTGGTTTTGTGTGTTTTTTTTTGTTTTTTTGTTAGTGTTTGTTTTTTGGTTTGTTTTGTTTTTTGGTTTTTTTTTATGGTTTTGTTTGTTTGTTTTTGTGTTTGTTTTTTTTTTATTTTTTTGATTTTTTTTTTTGTTTTTGTTTTTTTTTTTTTTTTTTGTTTATTGTTGGGTTTTCTTGGTGGTATTTGTGTTTTTTTTCTGTTTTTTTTCGTTTTGATTTTCTTTGGTTGCTTTTTGGGTTTTGTTTGTGCTGTTTTCTGTGTGGTTTTTTGTTGTTTTGGTTTGTTTGGTTGCTGTCTTTCGTTTTGGTGTGTGCTTTTTATGGTTTCTTTTGTTGTTTGTCTTGTGTGGGCCCGTCTTTTTTTTTTTTTTTTGTGTTGGTGCTTGTGGTGTTTGCTTTGTGTTTTTGTGGTTTTTGGTGTGTTTGTGGGTTTGTTGTGTGTGGGGTTGGTCTGTGGGTTTTGGGGTTGGGTGGTTTGGTGTGTGCGGGGGTTGTCTGTGCTGTTTTTCGGTTGGGGGCGGGTGTTGTGGTTGTTGGTTTGGTTTGTTGTTGGGTATTTGTTTGTATGTTGTTTTATTGGCTATATTGTTTTGTTGATTTGATGGCATCGGTTCGAGGCTCTTCTGATGCTAAAAAATCGTCTTTTCTGCATAAATATCTTTAAATTTTAAAATTGTACATATTTTATAAACTTTATAGTCTTTTTTAAAACAAGGTACCAACTTTGCTTTCAAGTTTAAAGATTGTTAAATAGTGAAATTTGAAACACTATGAAAAATTGTTTTTTGGCTTATCTTGGAAGTGTTGAATAACAAATTCATTGAAAATAGCAGTTTCGCATATATAATAAAAACTATTTACAAATAATTGAATAGCATTTTAAACCATTCAAACAAATCGATCCAATTAAATTAATAGCAAATGTCATCTTTAGTTTATGCAATAACTTAGGATGGACTACGTTTTCAAAAACTTCAGTGAAATCAATGTCAACACATGAAATTCACCTGGATCTTATTTTTCAGTGAAATAACCCAATCTTCAATACAATATAAGAATTGAATGCTCACAGTCTTTTATTATAAGATATTTAGGTATAGTAAGTAAGGCAAAATAGTTATTTTGCCTTTTTGCATATTAATTTGTATTGTCTTAAATTCTTAAATATATTACCAAAGCGTCATATATATTGCTGTTTATTAGCTTACTTAATGTTGGTTTATTATTTTGTTAACTTGGTATAATTACAAACGAATTCTAAAAGTTTTCATTAATTTTAGTTCATATGGCCAATTAGATGAAAATTGCTCATGCTTAATCACTTCATTATTTTTTTGCAGTGATCTACTTAACAAAGCATTAGCAGCGAGGTTTAAATGATTTGGAGGTACTTGGATAAAAAGATATTGGGACTTGAAAGTTGGAGACCGAAAGTGACTTGTAGTTGAAAGCAAGAAACTTTAAAATTTGATAGACAAAAATTGAAAATTAATAAAATTCACCTTACCCTAGGCCCAAATGTAATATTATATTTTAACCGTTTTCACGGCTCTATGTGTCAAATTATATAGGCTGTTCTTAACTTGTTTTCTACCGGACCCTACATACAATTTTATTACTATTAATTGGCCTACAATCTTGTTCCCAAATTTAAATTATTTAAAATTACGTTACACCTTTGTCCACCATTTAATTGAATTTAAAAGGGTTTCCTGCATTCAAAACTTTGGATTTACACATAAACCCCTTTTTAGGTAAAAGGTAAAAAAATAAAATTTTTAAAATAAATATTTAGCCATAATCATCTTATTATTATCAATTGACCAAAGTCACGTAAAAATAATTTGCATAAGCATGGTTGGCACGCAACTGATTGGTCGTTCTATGATGTTTATTTCAATAATAGTGCGTTTAACAGTTTTGGCGCGGTTTTTTAGCAAAAAATAAAGATGTTTCGACAGTTATGAACGCACTTTTCAACTAAACTGTATGCAAATTAGTCCTTTCGTGATTTTAGACAATTAGCAAATATTTTATGCTTTAAACTGTAAACTATAGTGATTTAATATTTATAAGTAATTATCAAAACAATAAATCAAAAGAAAATTGGCATTAAAGATTTGAATAACATTAAATGCTTACCTCCGCAAAAAATCCAAACCATAAAAGAAATGCAAACGGCGCTGGACAATGAGAAGACGTGATGTTGGTTGCGGTGAGGACGGGTGACCTTGAGAAAACGCTCGATGCTGGCCAGCATGACAAACATGATGGCCGCGTGCTTAGACACCGCCTCGGCACCGTAAACCAGTTTGCACAAGACCTCACCGTGTACCCAACTGGAGTTGATCTGCTGTTCTATAAGAAATGGTATCTCCAGTGAGAATATGAAGCATGCCAGAGACAAGTTGAATATCTGGACGTTGTCTGCTTTCTGCTGGTCATCCGCCAACAGGATGAGAATCAGAACCGCGATGTTACCCAGGCTCATCAACCATAGGCAACTGTACAGAACGGTGATGCAGATCAAGTAGGACATCAGATGTTTATATGTTAGTTGTTAGTCATTACTATCAACTGCGAAGCCGGATAATGCAGATCATTAAATTATTGTGTTTATGTGTTTATTTTAAGCCATCAGTTTCAATAACTGTTTAAGCACAATGCAGCAGCCAAGGTAGGACATCAGATGATTGTGGTTAATTCTGAGCCATTAACCATAAGCAACTGTACAACGCAGTAATTCAGATGAAGGAACTTATAGATGGTTGTGTAAAGATTGAAACAGTGGGGCCCCTGCACAAAGATGTAGGGTTACTAAAAATTAAGTCATTTGATTCTTCCAGCTTAAGTAATAGACTCTGTTTAGCCCGGTACATCGTACATGTTATGTAAAAAGTATTCATAGAATAACAACAAAGACTTAGTTTTGAATAATTTAAAAGTAATTTTTAAACGAATTTATATTTTTTAAAAAAAAACTTTAAAAAATCTTAAAAACCATTTAAATCATCCAAAGCTTAACAATTAACTTTTTGAACAAAGTATTAATAAAAATTATTTGCACACAATTTAGGGTCAGTAGAGCCGAGAGACCTTTTTGCTGGAACTTGAAGCCAAAAAAAAGAAATTTGGAGCTGTAAGTTGTGACCTTGGGGTCGAAATTAAAAATGTAGCCTAAAGGCTCGTTCACACTACATCACTTAAGACGTATGACGTAGCATTTAAAACGTAACACGTAAAGTTGATCAGTTGACACCATCATACTTAAGACGTATGGCGCATCACTTAAGGTAGAACTTCACAGTTTTGACCACTTGGACTACAAGTCGCATATCGTTATAAATATTAATTTTTGGCCCATAAAAGTGGGGTGCTATAAAAAGTTAAAAATCTGTGCTATCCAGTGGTTATAAAAACATCACCAAAAAGTTTGTCCAGTTCGAAACAGATGTCCATGGATTCTACCTCTAAAAACCACAATAAGGCCTTTTAAAAAAATTGATTCTTTATTTTTAGGCAAAATTTTATAATAAATTAGGGTAATGTAGGGGACAACTTTCAGAGGTGGTTTGGGTTCAAAATGATCTCAGGATTTTTTTAAATTGCAAAAAAGACTTTTTTTACAAAAATATATAGTAAAAAAAAATCCTGAAGTCCTTTTTTAATCGTTTATAATAAAAAAAATGGTAAAAGCCTATATCTAACTATTTCCATACTTTCGTTTAAAAATAACGAATCAATTTTTTTTAATTTTCATTTAATTTTCTTTTAATTGACGCCGAGAAACTACATTTTGAACCATTCCTTTAAAAGTTCCTTTTAATTGAAAATCCCAGAGGACCCAGTAGCCGAGTGGTTAGTACGTCGCGCTCGGATCCTCGGATCCATGGGTTCGAGTAGTCGCTCAACCATATTTTATCGCCGAAAAAAATTTTTTTTATTTTTTAGCTTTTTATTTTAGCTTTTTAGCTTTATTATTTAAGATACGCTAAATAGAAAATTAAAAAAATAGATTATTTATGGTAATAAACTTTATTAATGTTTTGTATTTTTGACATGTATTTTATTGATGTTATTTGATGATTGTGGACGATAACATTTTTTTACAGAAAAATGAATGTCAAAAATTGAATCAGCAGGTCAAACTATGTATAGTAAGATGTAATTCAAAAAGATCTGTCGTCAAAAAAAAACTGTGAAGTTCTACCTTAAGACGTAAGAGAGATAAAATCGTGATCTATCCTTACATCACTTTTGACGTAAGCGAAGAAACACGATGGTCAAAACCCTCCCATTTAAACGGAAGTTGTTTTGTGTTCAATATTTTCACAGAGTTATGACGTTATAGAATCACTTTTAGCCAATTAGCGCATAGGAAAAAAATGGAGATCTCTCATTCAATGGAGATTAATTTTTCCTAAGCGTTAATTGGCTAAAACAGCTCCTCCCACAACCATTCTCACAGAGCAAAACATATATGACGTTATCACGAATACTATATGACATTTTGAGGGTCTTTAAAATCTTGACGTGAAAGAAACTGCGCAGATTTACTAACTGTGGCTAATAAATTAGTAGTTTTTCTAGGCAATAAAATAAGCTAGAAATTTAGAAATTTTAATTCAAGAAAAAAACTAATTTTAAATATTTCAACTAGCGTTTTAGACATATTAAACTGTCTTTTGGACTGTCCAAAGGAACTTTTTGATTGTCTAAAGGGCAATTTCGCCTCGTCCAAAATTGCCTTTTGGGTACTTTGGACGAACTATGAACCATAGGCTTTAGTCGTTTGAGAATATAAAACACTAATACTGACCTTTCAGGTACTGAGCTTTTAACTTTATAAATTAAAGATTCCGACTCATTCACAATAATTTTGAATGCTAAGTTTTACAGCGAAGTGACAAGTGACAACGCGTTCCGCGCGCGTTTACATCATTGCTGTGTTTTTGTCTGTGGTTTGAATGCGTTACCACTTATCACTCTGGTACAAACCAAGTTTAAAAATTATTCCTGGTAGACTGAATTCATTTCTAAATTTCAACCAGATAGCTCAAATTTATATAATAACACACGATGAGACAACGTATCAAAGGCTTTTGCAAAATAAAATACACCGCGTTCAGTAACTGTCTGGTCTTTTTTTCTTTAAATAATGTCCGATCACTGCATACATACAATAGTTTCTTAAACGTGAGTTATATTTTAACTTTTGTTTTTGAAGCAAAAATCATACCAAAAATATATAAAATAAAAACAAAAGGAAAATATGTCACTTTATATATTGCTTAAACACATTTACCGCCCCAACTAGGGCGCCATCCAATTAGAACCCTCAGAAAAAACATTAATTAAAAAAACTGTTATATTATATTTTTCGTTAAAAAACCGTACCTATTTGAATTTATACCTATTTGAATTTAAAAAGGTAAGTGATTTAAATTCGATCAGCTTTTTTTAATTTGTTAATACAATCGAGTCAAGATTCGGTCTAAAAATTAAGCAGTATGTGTTTTACTTATTCCACTGAAAATGTAAATGTTTCTGTTACATTTAAAGATTAGTGAAGGTTTGCACTTTTTTTGAAGTAGTCGAAGTTAAGGCGCGTTGACCATCTAGTAAAACCAAAAATATATAATATAACAAAAAATGTGCAACTCCTATATAAAAAAGTACGGAAAAGTAGGCCATTATAATGAGCCTCTCCATTTAAATGGCTTTCTCCATAATAATGGGGTCCGTATAAAAACCCCATGGACGAATTCCCCATAGGCCAAAATCCCCATAAACGTTACAAAATACCCATAAGGTGGTGTAAATTCCCCATAAATATAATGCGTTTGTAATATTTCCTTTAAATTTTGATACTTGGAAAATACAACAAAATTTTATCATGATAAAATTTAGTTTGATTTTAGGGCTTTGCTTAGGCTTAGGAAAACATTAAAACATTTTTAATGCTTTTATGATTAAAATTTAGTTGTTTTAATACATTTTAGTTTGCAAACGGATTTCTGATTGTTATGGGGAATTTGCACTACTTTATGGGGAATTTCACCATGGGGATTTTACACTACTTTTATGGGGATTTTGCACGTCACCTAATAATGGCATAGTAGCCGTTTTAATGCGGGAAAATAGGTTGCCGGAAAAAGGTTACCCAGGAAAAAGGTTACCCGGAAAAAGGTTATCCGCGCGCGAGCCAGGTAGGCAAAAGGTTACCCGCGTTCATTGTTTACGTTGTTATCATTTGTATTCACACAACAGAGATTAATTTTCAACAAAATGGCAAACGATAATAATAACATTTAATAACATTTGACATATTTCACGTCACACGATACATTTGTTTTTTAATTTATATTATGCGGTTTTTTGCGTTTTTTAAAATGTTTTTTATTCGTTGCAAAAAATTTATATTGCTCCGGTTTTTTTAATTGTTATTTATTTTTAAATTCCATACAAGTAATAAGCCTGGGCTATTTGTATGATTTTCATATTTTGTCAAATTATAATAAAGTTTTACCGTCAAGATTTTATGCATGGTAGAGAAGATTTGATTGTTCTTGCCAGTTCGGATTTCTTTGTTTTCGCGCAGGTAATATTTCCCGCTGGCAAGTGTAGAGTCCAAATCAAGCTGTGAACAGGAGATTAAGGGTACAATTTACAGACATAATGTCACCAATTAATCCCAATTATTACAGGAAAACACAGATTATGTCTTGTTTTTACCAAAATAAGCCCGGGAAAGGAGGTTTTTCTTTAATTTTAATCTTTAACATGGCTCAAGATTTTGGCCCCGTCGATTTATATAAAGTTTTAAGCAAAGATGGGAAGCACCCTAAAATTAATTATCCTAGTCCCAGATATGGCGAAATATTTTAGAATTCACGTTTAAAAAAAACCTAGCAAAAAATTCTGAATCCTACTTTTTGTTTGCTCTGTCACAAAATGAAAAAACGTGATAATACTCTCCCCCCTGCACCTATAATGACGATCCAAAACAATCGTTTTCGCACAGACCCTGATAATACTCTAAATGAGCATTATTGTCAGGAAGAAAAAAAAACTGTGGTAGAAGCTGAAGCGGCTCAAGTGGTGCGAAGAGCCCGAAAATGAACCGCGGAAGATAGCATCGCACCGAGATCTGCATACAACGATGCCCGAAACAATATTCAGCGAGATAACCCAAACTTAGCTTAGTTATACATTCATATTAAAAATTCATGTTAAACGCTAGTGTTCCAAAAAGCTTAAGTTTTAAGTTTGGTTCAATTTCAAAAAAGATAAAAATAAAAACAGTGCCATTTTTAAAATATTTTTTACTTGTTTTTACAGTTTGATGTTAAAAATTGATAAAAAAAACATTGCAAAAATTTTGGTAAAAAAACCGCACACGAGAAGCGAAGATTTACACCAACGACTCTGCGACTTTCTGTATTGAACCGACTATTTAACAATAAAATCATTCAAATTTTTTTACGAAAACTATATTTTAATAAATAATTATCAAATAACTAAAGGCTGGTTCATGTCTGCATTCTGATTTCTGCAGTCAGCCAGTAGTGTTATAAAAAGTTACTTTTACTTTTACTTAAAATAATAAAAGTAATGGATTTTGGATTACTTTCACTTTTACTCGACTTCTGAAATTTCAATTACTTTTTTTTACTCTTACTCTCCTTTGAAATTTTAATTACTTTTACTTTTACTCGAAAAGCTGTGAAACGGGGCTCTGGAGCTTCAAAAACAAGTGTTTTACTCCGTTTCAAAATACTTTTAGTATATTTTTACTCTTACCTCATTTCTCTATATTGGGAAATCTGTAAAATAATCGAAGCTTTTAACCCCGGTTCACACTGCTGCAATAGGCGACAGGCGATTGGCGACAGTTTTTTTAAACAATTTTTTAACACTACTTTTAAAGCAACTTTTTTTAAACACTACGTTTAGGGCAACTTTTCCCCCCAAACTTGGCCCCTCACGATGTTCATTCGTTGCTTTTTAAAAACTTTTAAAATACCATTGGACATATGCTTGCACACCGTTAAACTGTCAAATCAGTCTAAATTATTCACTTCTGGTTGCTCACTCATTTGCTTTATATAATTTGTTATTTTAAATTGATAAAATTGTAAATTTTAAATTGTGAATTGATAAAAAAATTAAGTTTATGTATTGTTTAAATTGTTTAAGTGTATGTACAGTAAAATTTTATTATAATTATGTATATATATGCACAATCTAAAAGCGGTTAGAAATGTCTAATGCTTGTTTTCACGAAATTAAAAATGTAAATCTCAGCTTGCGGTATATAAAATATGAACAAATTTAGGAATCCGTTAAAAATATTCTCTCACAAACAACATTTGGAGTATATAACATAATTTTTGTAAAAATAAAAAAGAAGCGAACAGCACAAATACCATACTTTTTGAGCTATAGCTTTTGGGTAAAAAAAGTTAAAATAATAATGTTATGTCGGCAAACACGAGTTCAATTTTTTTGTGTTTTTACTTAATTAATTTTTAACCTAAACAGAACATTTTCTATTTTTTTTCTGGCCTTTTAATCATCTTTTATTGTAAATTATTTAGGTTTTTAAAACATAAGTTTTTTACCATAAAACACTTATTTTGGAAAATTGACTAATAAATCGTATAAAGTTTTTATTGTTTGAAAGTATATATTAAACAAAAAGTTTTAGAAAAATAGTTGAAAATAAATAAAACAGCCAATTATTGGTCATCGTGTTTTTAAAACTTTTTAATGCAGGAAAAAAATTCTCCAAACTTATTTCCAGTAAAAATTTATTACACGTAATACAAAGCAAAGCCTAATCAATAATAATAAAGGAAATACGTAATGCACAATACGCCAAGTAAGAAAACTCACACGTGTTATTCCTTTGCGCAGAGTAATTTACAACGTAAACAATGAACGCGGGTAACCTTTTTCCTACCTGGCTCGCGCGCGGATAACCTTTTTCCGGGTACCATAAATGTAATTTCTAAGGATAAATCAGACGTTAAAAACGTTAGGAACGGGTAAAGCTTTCCTACTCAAATCCCCCCAACTTAATGTTAAAATCTGGCTGAATTCCTCCGCTCAGAAAATAACTTGGCTTTTTTACTGCCTTTCAATATTTTTTGAAAAATTGATTCTGGTCTATTGGTAATTCATACCTCGTAAATTATTAGATAACCCAACCTGCACACATCTTTACTAAGTAAACGTTTTGACTGCATTCTTTGACCAAAAAATAATTTGGTAGTTTTATCGTCTTAACGAAAATATGAAAACATGAAAATTAACAAATTTGTGCACTAAATAGTGGTTAATTTACGGTTTGCTCGTTATAAATTTAATGCAGTTCAATTCAAACACAGAGCGAAAATTTAGAAAATCAAAATAATACACTTTTTGGTTAAAAATTTTGATAATGCTGAATCACACGAACAAAAAAAATGGCAAAAACGCTTTATTTAACAAACATCCAAATAATTTGTGCTAGTTCTTCTTTGTTTCCAAAATCAGCCAATTTTTTAACACCCTAAATTGGTGGCTGAACTTAATCCCTGGCCGAAATTATGTCACTTAGTCTAATATATGTAAGTCCTAAAAAACCATGGCAGGTTAATAAATTTTTATAAGAACGAATTAAGGCTATTCTTTTGATTGAAAAGCTGTTTTTATAAGAAAAATGTTGTTAAGTGAAATAAAAGTATATTTTATTAAACCTTACGGCTATTAATAAAGTTTCTATTATTCTTAATACCTGTCGCCCAAGAATTATAAACTAAGAATTATAAATTATAAACGTGTTAATCCTGCTAAATCACCAAGTTTAAGGAATATTCGCGATAACAGAAAATTATAAATTATAAAAAATCTTAATTATAAAGCTATTACTTTCCATCTTTTTTTAATTAAGGATGTTGTATAACTCAATTATGGGATCAATTTCAAAAAAATGTAATTGTAAATTAACAAACGCAATTAAATTCAAGATTCAAGATTATATTTTTCTAGTAATATATTTAAAGACCTCGAGGAATGAATGCATTTGCAATGCTACTGTTGCGACGTTGAAAAAAACAATGTTTTTACAGTATTAAAAAGCGTGCAAACCAATTAAGTTAGGCCGAATAAAATAGACAAATGATTTTAAAATTCTTATAATTTTAAGATAAAGACAATTTGAAATACATTTTTTTATTTATTCTTTCGTATTCTTTAAAGTTATATTTTGAAATTCAATTTATCGAAAGCTCTTACAACAAGCTAAAACTTTTTGCATTTAACAAGTAACTTACTTTAATTTTGTTGTAATGCAATAAAAAACTGCTGCTAACATTTAACAAAATAAGTTATATGTCGTAAATGCTATTAATTTACTTATATTTTGTAAAATAATATTACATTTTTACTTACAGTAAACCGATCTTAAATATTAAATAAATATTAAAATTTTAAATATTACGGATTGGTTATACATAAGTGTCTGGAAGCAATACCGTTTGCAAAATATCTTCGGAAAAGATATCCTCTTTGAGCAGTAAATTATTCAAAATTTTTAAAAACATTTAAGATTTTTTAGTTAGATTTTAAGGTTTCGCTTAGGCTTAGGGAAAAAAGTTTTTTGGTTATGAATTTAAAAGCGATTACAAAAATATTTTTTTTTTATTATGCAGAATGTATTTTTAG
This sequence comes from Microlaimidae sp. YZB2_3, assembly GCA_030248175.1. NCBI lineage: Eukaryota > Metazoa > Nematoda > Chromadorea > Desmodorida > Microlaimidae > Microlaimidae sp. YZB2_3. The sequence continues at coordinate 27,260 of JASAMX010011652.1, read as the reverse complement.
TGCCAAATAAAGTGTTGTTACAAAGTATATTTATATTACATGTTTTTTTTAAAAACAAAATTCAGAGAAGCTCTACGTTAAAACTTGATGGCAATAGTAGGTAGAAAAACGCATATTTTCTTATTAAAAACGTTACAATGTTTGTTTCCAGCTATAGGAGACGCATTATGCACTTGGGACTGTCGTGTCGCAGGACCGTCGTGTCGCACCTCGGGACCGTCACGTCGTAACCCTCGGGACGTGTCATGGGACCGTCGTGTCGTAGATCAGTTTTTTTAATTAATCACGCTTTTGTTATAAAAGTAAGTACTTTGTAATCTTTATTATTAATAGTAAAAATCAAAAATAAATTTTCTACTTTTACACAAAATTAATCGGAGGCGTTTCAAAAGCGTTTTCTTAAAAATATTTGTTTATTGGAGTTACAAAATTACAGAATAGAATTTTTCAAAATTAATCGGAGGCGTTTCAAAAGCGTTTTCTTAAAAGTATTGTATTTGTTTATTGGAGTTACATAAATTAGAGAATAGAATTTTTTCTTTACCTTTCCTGCATTAAATAGTGGGGAATCTTCCATTGTCACAACTGATTTAATGCATGCTTCCAGTGCAGATCCGCTGTTAGACAAAACAGCAAAGCCATTCTAAACAACAGGATACAGATACATTACAATAATAGTACGAACTAGCTACTAAGCAGCTAATATTTGGAAACTGGTGGTCAGTCTTTAGTATGCTGCTTTTGAAAGAAAATGGGAGTATATCACTGCCTTCAAAACCACAGTAATTGCAGTGTTTTAAAAATAAAAATAAATAAATAAATAAATAAATAAATAAATTTATTTTGTCATGTAAATAAATAATACTTGACTTTACTACATTTAGGGGAGTGGTGCAAAGAGGTAACCAGACTGGTAGTGTTAAAAAGCTACCTCTCTCGAAATAGTCTCTAAAATTCCAATATTTTCTGGCGCTTCGCCAATCGCTGGGCAACTAAAACTGTAAGATGTCTAACCAGACGGTCTTGCTTCCCCTCCACATGTCCTTTTATTAGCGACTATGTCCCCCACTGAAAAATAAAAAAAATACAAAAAAAATTCCATTTTTGATTTTTTTTTGCCCTTTAGGATCTAATTTCGCAGAAACCTTTATTTTGTATTTTTTTTTCTTTTTGCGTGTTTTAAAAACAATTCCCGTGCCCCTAAAGTTTAAAAGGGCCAGACTTTTCACGTTAACCGCCCCCGCACCGTCCTCGGGATTACACACTGGTTATAATCTTAATTGATGTTATTTACGATTTATCCACCTCCTTTAAACATCTTCACGCGCCTATGAATGAAAACGTCGTCGGGTTCTTTTTGGAATAGGTTACGCAAAAGAATCTGGAAGGCCGCTCATTTATTTTTGTCCTAAGGGAGATGAGTTCTTTGGCATTCTTTAAGTATAACCCACTTATTTACATGGACTACTTTAAGTATAGACGAACTAACAGTTTAAATCTCCTATTTTTCAAGTACAATTAATTAAAATAAAAATAGTTTTTTTGATAAATCTTAATAAAAACACGTAAAATTAAAAATTTTGGCAACATAAAACTCATGAGCAATTTTAATCGTGGAGTGTAGACCTTAGTTTCTCAAAGCAAAACCTTAAAATCAAATCAAAGTTTAAAATAAGCTTGATTTTGAGGTTTTGCTTAGGGAAACTAAGGTTACAATCCACGATTAGGTTATTATTATAAGTAATTCACAATAATTTACATGAAAAATAAGGAATTTAAACTGTTAGTTTGCCTATACTTAAAGTAGTCCATGTAAATAAGTGGGTTTATACTTAAAGAATGCCGGGTCTTTTAATCCATTTTTGGGTGGGCGGGTAAAAATTTAATGGATCAAGATTTGGTACTTTTTATAAATTTTTTTTGGTTTTTCTCCTTGCTCAATCAATTAAAATTGCTATTAGTGTTTGGAACACCTCTGCTATGTATGTCAAGTACTCACCAACAGAGAAGTTCGAAGGACTTCTTTGTAGGCGTTTTCCTGACCTGGTTCTGTAAAATTCTTTTTAATTATGAGGCCGCAACCACCGTGAATCACCAATCTGGGCATTGAAAGCTGAAATAACGTAATAATTAGCAATTTTCGGGCTATGTAGAGCATGGGTGAGAAAGGGGGGGCAGGGTGGGGTCAACCCCCTAGCCTCGATATTTTGGGACCCCCCTAGACGAAAAGCTAGGGGGGCCGCCCTTCCCCCCAAATTTCCGAATTTTTTTTACCCCCGACCCCCTTTCTAGAATTTAAAATCTGAACCCCACCCCCCTCGGAAAAATTTTAGGTAGTTTTTATACTAATTTTTCTTCAAAACGTGGATTTTTAACACATATTCATGTTTCTACACCCTTTTTACACCAGAATATCGCTTTTTATTTAATCCAGAATATCGCTTTTTATTCAATAAAATGTAGTATTATCCTATAAAAAGAACAATTATTAGAGTTATTATGGCTTAAAACTTTTTTGTATTGGACATCGGACCCCACCTGACCCCCCTCTAGATTTCAAAATTTCGCACCCCCAGTAAACCCCCCTAACAAGCTAGGGGGTCCGGACCCCCCTCTTAGAATTCAAAATTCTATTTACCCCGGGTAGCCACCCCCGTTCTAGCTTCCCGGACCGTTCCCATCTACAGACCTGCGCACGGTCTGAAAATGCCCCCCCCGTTTTATTGGAGGATTTGCCCCCCCCCCCGTTTTATTGCCTCCCCCCGCCAAAAAATGAAAAAGTACCCTAAAAATATGACGCCATTTTTGACCTATGATGACGCCATCATCGCGAATTTTTTGCAGTTTTTAGCCTATTTCAATGTATTTTAAGCCATTTTAGACCTATTTTTACCTTATTTCCGCTTTTTTTGTCCTTTTTTCCCTTCTTTTTTTCTCCTTTTTTTCTTTTTTTTCTTTCCCCCTTGCTTGCCCCCCCCTGTTTTATTGCCCCCCCCCCCTTGTTTCAAAAAACTTCCCCCCCCGCGCCCCGCCCGTTTTGGAATTGCCCCCCCCCGTTTTAACCCCGGGGGGGGGGGCAGTGCACATGTCTGCATCTATGATGTAGAGGCGCTCCGGTTTTTGGAGTGCTGACGAACCTCCGAGACCCGAGCCTCAAAAATTAACTTTTTGTCGTTTTATACTTATTCAGTTTTTTAGTCTTCTCCAAATTTTAGCCTAGTTTCCATCAACTCGATAAATTTATAGAAGCAACTATAAATCAATAACAGTCTCTTTTTTCATCAGCAATAATAAGTTGGTAAACAGTGAGTTAAAAAAATCCACTAACGTTGAGCGGTGTAGCTAATACATTTTCGCAATTTATTGTTTTGGAAAAATCTTGGCGGATGACATTTTATTACTTAAAAAAAGAAATATTTTAAAACAACGAAGAACAAATTCAGCTTTGCACTAGAATTATTACAATTGTAGAAAAATTATCAGATTCTTATTTTTTAAAAGAAAAATTAAAAACAAACCCTAATATAAGCAGTTTTTTTCTATGCTAAGACATAGGGATTTATGCAAATAAAATTTACACAAATCTTAGTATTCTCAACAGTTTTTTTTTAAATTATTTGTATTTTTATTTTATTGTAAGTTGCTACAAAGAAATTGACAAAATTCTAGTTTAGTAATCTTTGTGGTTTTAGACCTGAATGCTTACGACATTACAAATATGTTCTTAAAGACTTTATTAAATATATAACAATCATAGGTGTTTTTGGGGGGGACAGAGGGGTGCACCCCTCACCTAGAGCCAAAATTTTGGACCCCCCCTAGAAAAAATCTAGGACCCCCCTCCCCCTCAAAGCTCGAGAGCGTTCAGCGGTCCGGCCTGACCGCCCCCCTAGCGAGACTGACCCCCCTCCCCCCTCTCCCGAACAATTTGGAATTATATTTTTTTATTTACTGTCAAAAACACGGGTTTTTAGTTAAAAACAGTGTTTAAATACACTTTTTAGGTCTAAACAGGCTGTTTTAATGCATAAAATTCAATATTAGACATAAAAACACTTAAATTATTGAGTTAAAAAAATTTTGCTAAAAAAATTGGACCCCCCTGACCCCCCCCCCTAAATTTGAAATCTCGCACCCGGGGTCGACCCCCCCTAAAAAGCCAGGGGGGTCCAGACCCCCCCTCAAAAATTTTGGCCTTCCACCCGGGGGTGGACCCCCCCTAGCGGACCCGACCAAAAACACCTATGATAACAATAATACCAAAACTTGATTATAACATTTTATAGTTACTTAAACAACAAAAAATATCAATAAGATCAGTGAAAAATAAACACTGATTCTTGTTTTTTTCAATTTTCAGTAAAATTAAAATTGATAACATGTATTTAATAATTTCACTGCATTACACACCTGGTCGTCTGAAAACTATGAAAGGTAACGCAAACTGCTATTTTTTTACAACCTCAATTTATCACACACGTCCATAAAACATGTCTTTTATCTTCATTCACAATTAATTGCTGCTTTTTCGAGGTCCAAGTCTTAGTTAATCTGCTTACTGCATATTCCTAGCGCAAAAAACTTATATATTGAGCGTGACCTGTTAAAATACGCCTTGCCTTTTCAATGACAATCATCATGCACGCAAAAAAACGTATTGTCGCATTTATCGTGTTTACTACAAGTCGGTCAATGGCTATTCAGGCGCCTGCGTCAGGACCTCTGATCCCTTCTACTCCTAATCTGTATGTCCACGATTTCCGCCAAAGCCGATTGCACTTTCTCAAGCAGTTCCTGTCCGTCTGCTACCGCGGACTCCAGGAGTTTCGTCGAGTTTTGATTGTCCACTTCCAATTTCTCTAAATTTTCACCACTGGCGTCTGCGGAGTCGTCCGGAGGAAGGGAGTCCACCAGAACCTCAATGTCCTTGGCCGTCCGGGCGATTAGCTGGGCGAATAGGACTGCTTGATCCTCTGCGGAGCATGACTGATATTAAAAAAACACATTTTTTAATTATAAGTAGTTTTTTAATTGATAATAGGTATAAAGGCACAATAACAAAAATAATTATTTCCAGTTTTATATGATTTTTTAAAGGAGAGTCCGCTGACCATAGGTGTTCAAGGGAAAAGAGAGGTATACCCAAGGACGTAGCCAGGGGGTTGTAGGGGTGGAAACCCCCCCCCTTTTGGGTTGGCGGAGGTAAAAATTTGGGGGTCCGAAGAGTTCACTTTTAAAAAATTTCCTCGCGCTTTGCTCCGCTCAGCGCTCGACATTTATATATCTTTTTACAACATTTAAGTGATGTTTTTTATGAATTTCAAAGACAATTTTAGAAAAATTTTTTGTGTTATCGCACGATTTTTAATGTTATACTTTTTTAAACCGGAAATTTTTTAAGTTTAACTTAAAAAAAACAATGCAAATAACAACAAAAAGAATCACCTAGCGCGAAGCGCAAAAAATTTTACCCTTTTTTAATGTCTTTTTTACGGTAATTTGAAAATTTGGAGTACAACCCCCTACAACCCCCCCCTTTCGAAAAATTTGTATGGAGTACAACCCCCCTTTCCGAAATCGTTGCTACGCCCCTGGGTATACCCTGCCGACCGCCTGCCTACCTTCTCTTTCTTTCAATGGAAATTCCCTCTTTCCTCCTTCTTTGCTGTTAAAAAATAATATTTTTGATTTTAGAGTCGGTTAATACTTAGGTACAATACTACGTCGAGAATTAACTTTGGGTAGTCTACAAAAATTTCAATTTTATTGAATATTACCTATTATTTCTTAATGTAATATTGGGAAATCACATTTAATGTTGTGGTAACCACAGTAACCGTTTTTAAGGGGAATTCAAAAACCTCCATACAAAATAGTGTTTTTTTGCCATTTTCAACAATATAGGTAGCTTTTTTACACAACTATATCCCATTATTCTGACACAAAAAATCAGAATTATTATAAAATCAACGTGACTGTGGCTCATTTTGTTTAGATTACTTAATAAGATATAAAAAAAGTACCAATTATGAGCATTTTATGACGCCTCTGAGCTTTGACTAATTGTGTCAGAGTAATGACGATATTTTTAAATAGGTTTTTTCGGTGCTCACTAAATTTATAGACCTTAGAGCAGTTTTCTAATTCTAATAATGATGAATCTTTAGCTATGAATGAACTTTAGTCTTTGTTTATGGATATGAAAATTCAATTTTGGCAAATTTTAAACAGGGGCTTCTGGAATGTTTAAATTAATTTAAAAATTGGTTTGATTCAACCTTTCTCAAAAGTGCTGATTTCAAAAAACGTCAAAAAAGTTTTCTACAAAAATCCGTTTTTGAGAATTAGCATAATTTTAAACTTAAGCCCTAAACCTAAGATGCCTAAACTAAAAGTAAACTTTTAATATCTCAAACACAACTAGGTTTTAGAAATTTGCATGGTCGGTCATATTTATAATCAGCACCTCAAAAAGGTTTACATAATTATCAAAAGCTAAAGTTTAAGTTTTCTAAAAGGCCCCAGGTAGTTTCAAGTTACTAACTAATTTTTTTTGTTCATTTAAAAAAAGTTTTGAAAAATTTGAAAATTGCATTTAATGCAATTTTTAAATATATTTTATATAGCGTAGTGCATTTATTTTTAGCACTTTTTCATTTTTCCAATGTAACTTTTCACTGTATGGCCCGATTTTCATGTTTGATAGCTCATTTTGAAGCTTTCACGATACTGCGTTGCGTCATAAAAGTTTCACTGTACGTCATTTGTTTTTTTATTTAATTAAATCAGTATTTAAAAAAACGGAAAATTGCCGAAATTAAATGTATGCATTTAATTTCGGCACTTTACAAACAATCGATTGTTTCTCAGACAAAAAAAATCATCATTTTCAAAAATTTAAAAGCCTATTATTATCTCCAGAGTTTTCTTTAATTTAAGCTTCTACTTGCTGTTCAACGTGTAACTGGCAAAAAGTTACAGCTAAAATGCCCAATGGTATCAAAATGAGCAAAATTTGGGAAAAAAGTGAATTTAATTTTGGCACTTTTTAAAAGGACCCCTTTAATCGAACTTAAGTGCAGTGCTATGACCCCTACACAATTCAACGTTGTCTTTAAACTATTTGCAGATACAATTTAACTCCCGACCACTTAATTCAACCCGTTTTTACCTACAGGAATGTGTGCCGAAATTACACGATTTTATTTTATAACAATTGCTCACCACAGACGCAACGTAGAACCACAGGGACTAAAAATTCTGAAAATAGACTAAATTTTACCAGGACAGTTTAATTTTTAAACCAATTTATTGCGTAATCATGAAATGCCCAAGATCTAAAAACGAGCAACAATTTTATTTTTTAAAAATCACACAATTTCACATGAAAATATCACAACATAACAAATAAAAAGCTTACGACTGTCATCTACATATAATTAGCTCTCATTTGAGCTATCAAACGTCGTATTCCGTCCAGGATTACCAAAGATATAGTCCAAAATCAAAAATGCCCAATTGGGAAAAGTGCTGAAATTAAATGCACTACCCTATTTTATATCCATAGATAGACCTTAATTTAAGGTCTATCTATGTATTTACTAAACACCCGAAACAACCTATATTTTACTAGAAAACGTTTAAAAAGCCATTATAAAGTTCCCATGAGTGTTGTACGAGTTTTTTTACGTCCTTAAGACCAAAGTTGTAAAATACACATACAAATATAATAAAAATGTGTTATTGTTAAAAATACAAAATTTGATTTTAATTTACTTCATTTTCATCAAATCCGCAGGGAGGGGCACTTTGTTGCAGAATCCCAACTGCATTGCACATATGGTTTGCAAGGTCGTTCACACAGTCTTGCAGTTGTGTTAATCGATCTGCCATATTTCTTCAACCTTCAAGTAAATAAAATTTCTTTTGTGAACCTGTTCAAACATTAAAGAATTAGCAGAACCATATCAATAGTTTGAAAAATAACATACAGATACAGCAGACCTTTGCACTGCTTTCCGCGGGGTTTTATTGGGGGGGGCAATTCCAAAACGGGGGGAAAGGGGTGGCAACTTTTTTGAAACAGGAGGGGGGCAATAAAATGGGGGGCAAGCAGGAAAGAAAAAAAAGAGAAAAAGAAAAAAAGAAGAAAAAGATGGAAAAAGAGAAAAAAAGGACAAAAAAGCGAAAATGAGGTAAAAAAATAGGTCTAAAATTGCTTAAAATGCATTAAAATCGGCTAAAAACTTCAAAAAATTTGCTATGATGGCGTCATCATCATACATGGGCACGGGGGGTTGGGGGGGTTAACCCCCCGAATTCTGAGAAGGGGGGTTTAACCCCCCCCCCTTCCACTTAGAGCTGGGGGGGGGAGAAACAGTTAACCCTCCAATTTTGGAAAAAAAGAAAAAAATGTTTTTAAAATGACTTCTAACTGCCACCAAACTTCAGTTTTGAGGTCAAAAAGTCAAGTCAAAGCAATAAAAAGCTCAAAAATGCTATAAAAAGGGCTTTTTGACCTAAAATTAGCGTTTTTTACCTATTTTTCCTTCAAAATCGAAAAACGATATGGGTAAAATGCACTCCAGAAAAAAAACGATATGGGTATTTCGCGTTTCTCGGATTTTAACCCCCTAATTTAGGGGGTTGGCGGGTGGTTACTCCCATAGATGAACAAGGGGGGTAGGGTATGGTCCACCCCCTCTAGCCTCGAAATTTTGGGGGCCCTCTCTAGCAAAAAATCCAGGGGCCCCCCTCCCCCCAAATTTTCAAATTTTTTACTCCTGACCCCCCTTTAGATTTTAAAATCTGAACTCCCTCGCTTCCCTCTTGAGAAAATTTTAAGTACTTTTTTATACAAAATTTTCTTCCAAAAAAGTGAATTTTTTCACACAAATTCATGTTTTTACACTATTTTTATACCCGAATATCGCTCTTTATTCAATAAAATGTAGTATAATCTTTAAAAAAACTATTATTAAACCTTTAATGGTTTAAAAGTATTTTGCTTCAGAAATTGGACCCCACCTGGACCTGACCCCCCCCCTCTAGGTTTCAAAATCTTCCACCCTGGGTCGACCCCCCCCTAGAAAGCTAGGGGGGTTCGACTCCCCCCCCTAGGACCCCCTCCTAGATTTTGAAATGTCATTTACGCAGGGTAAACACCCCCCAAGCTTTTTGACCGTGTTCATCTATGTTAACCCCCCCTAATTTGGGGTTTAACCCCCCCACTCCGGACCAACTTGCCCATGTATGGTTAAACCCTTCTAATTTTTTATGTGCACATAACTTCTTATTGACAATACATTTTTTATGCCATAATAACTGAAAACAAGTTTTGAACAAGCCAACAACAAATTAATTACAAATTTTTATGTGCAATCTAAGAACTTTTTACAAAATAAACAAATTCAAGAAATACACGGAAACTTATATTTTAACAGTCATCAGTACGACTGACTGACATGGGCTACTTGTTTTTCAAAAGTTTAAACACAAAAAAGGTGTTCATAAATTTGCACGCCAGCACTTGATCGCCAAGCATTCGACCACCAGCATTAGAACGCTGCGCACTTGAACGCCCAGAATTAGACCGCCGCAAAATTGCATACGAAATTTATGCAAATTTCTGTTTTCCACCAACAACAAAGAATAATATTACCACTATACCACAGCAGGTAAAATTCCCATTAATTTCCAATAATTCAATTTGTTTGTTTAGAATTTTTTTATTAACATCATAAATTGCATATCGTCGTTACTACGGCAGAACGAGTCAATGAAAAAAATCCTTGTTTTGAGATATGGCCATTTTAAACTTTCAAATGGTCAGAAAAAAATACCGTCTTTTGTTGCAGTATTTGATACAAAAATATGTTTTAACACTCTAGGTAAGCTACGTTTTTATGTATTTACCCCAAATCAAACATGCACTGTGGCTGATAAAAATTAAATTTTTTGTTGCGACTCTTTTTGTCAAAAGCAGCATTTTATTATTTATTCAGAGTCAGAATAAGTCAAATATACAGTGACTCGTTGTGTCACTTTAGGTATAATAGAGTCAATACCTGATTGACTCCGTATGGTTTGTTAGTAACAAGGTTTAAAAATCTTAGAAAACGAACTTTAACTCATATTTTGTTACAAAAGGCTTTTTATTAAGTTTTTGTAGCAATCATTAGTTATTATCGTAAGTTCCACATACAATTTAGTTACCAGTTCTATATTTAATAACTTTTATGTCGTTTTTACTATTGGGTTATTTGAGAGCTTTTTTATTAAAAAATTAGTTGCCCAAGGTACTCTTACTTGTTTGGTTTTGGTTAAGTTAAGTTACCTCTCATTAATAAGTTAATTTGATTTTGATTTTGCTAAGGCCTTGGTGGTTCCATTATTGATCAGGCTTGCCTTTGCCTATTATTCACTAATTTATTGGTTTTTAGGTTATTCTTAGCACTGCCTTTGTATATTGATCTGATTCGTTGTCTAGTTTGTCTTTAGTAGTGTTGGGTTGGGTAGTTTGGTAACTATAAATAATGCGATTAAGTACCTTGCTTTGGTATTAATCACTAATTTAAAGGTTTTTTTAGGTTATTCTGCCCATTTATTTGTTTATCACGCTTAATTCCTTCCCTACTTGGTTCATGACCTGATTTGGTGTCTGACTTTGGTATGGTAGTGTTTGGCTATTACAAGAAAATAATGTCTTTGTTCCTTTTCACAGCAGCTCCATATTAAGGATAATACTTTTGTGATATAATTTTGTAAAAAGTAACAATAAGCACCAGGCCATAGTCAAGGGCTACTATTAGCCCTTCCTTGATTCTATGGGTAAGATGAATGCATATCATATGATTATTGATTTTACAAAAAAGTGACAGTGTAAGTCGTTTTAGAGAATTTAGGAAATAGGTAAAACACAGTGTTCATGTTTCCATGAGCCCTATCTTCACAGTTCAATTCTAAACCACATTGTTGAAACTTAGATTCTTGTTTCACAAAACAGTGAGTATTGGACACAATATAAGTTAATTATTTATTTTGACTCATTTTGTCAAACATAGCATTTTGATATTTTGCATAGTTATCCATATATTCATAATGAGTCGAAAACATGTTGACTCATTTTGTCATAATAGTAAAACCCCAGTGAATAGAGTCACACCCCGTTTGGCCCACTATTACATGAACTTACAAATTGTGACTCAATGTTACATGACCATAGGTGGGCAGGGGGGGGGGGTTGGGGGGGGGTTATACCCCCCCAAAATTTCGGATTTTGCTGACACCCCCCCTTAAATTTGGGGTAGTCGGGGACACCCCCCCCCCCCAAATTCGCCTCCCAAAGAAAAATTTTTAAGTGTTATATAAGGACTAAAAAAATTTTCCCGCGCTCGCGCGTACTGTTTATTTCCTTATTACCCCTTTCAGTACCTTTTATTACCTTTAAAGTCCCCCGCTACGCGGGCAGTTTAAATTTCCCCGCTACGCGGGCAGTTTAAATTGGCAATTTATCTTAGTTTTTCAATTGCAAATCGATTATCCCATTCAGTAGTTAAGGCATACATGTTTAACAAAACTACTATAAACACTATTATCCTTTTTTTAACGTTTTAAACACATTTTATATATTTATAGTATAGCTATAAAAAAACTTAAATTTTGTAATTAGTATCATTTGGAATTAAAATTTCTAGTGTATTTTAGCGCCTCAAATTATTAATTTTCTCCTCTGGGGGGCATGTTCCCCCCGAACCCTCCCCCCCCCCCGACTGAATTTTTAAGATCACAGAAAATTATGTAGAAATTAGGTAAAAAAACAAAAAGTAAAAATCGTATGTTCACGCGATCACCAGGAGACGATTTTTAAGCCGTTTTTAGTATATATTTTAAAAAATTTTCGCCTCCGGCCTGGGGGACACCCCAGACCCCCCGACCGACGCTCGCGTCGGCTGGCGCCGCTTTGACAAAACTTTTTCTTCCCCCCCCAGACCGACGCCCCTGAAATGAAATCCTGACTGCGCCATTGCAATTTTTTATTAAAATAATTAAAAAAAATAAAATTTATATTTTGCAATATGGTATTATTTTAATCTTACACTGTTTTAAAGCATTTATAAGCTTGTTTTACGTTTTTTTACGCGTTTTAAGCTCATTTTAAGGCAGCGCGGAAATATTGGGTACACCCCCCCTCAAAATTTGGGTCTTGCTGGACACCCCCCCTAAAATTTGACCCCCCCCCCCGATACCCCCCCCCAAATCCGAGAGGCTGCCCACCTATGTACATGACCTGATTTCTCCGTATTATAGTTCGTTTGCAGTTGGCTCCTTTTGTCATAAGGTGTAGATGGTGGTTTTCTACTCAAAACGCAAAAAAAAATTTTTTTGAAAATTTTCGCATTGACTTATTCTTCTGTAGTAACGACGATATGCCCAAAAAGGTCAGTTCTTGGGACCAAAAAGGTCAGTTCTTGGGACCAAAAAGGTCAGACCTGTGCTCTGCCCCCCCCCCCTCCAAAGCTTTATTAAGGGGGGGGCAATTCTAAAATGGGGGCATGGGCATACATGGGCACGGGGGGGAGGGGTTGGGGGGGTTAACCCCCCCCCCAAATTCTGAGAAGTGGGGTTTAACCACCCCCCCAGCCCCCACTCAGAAGTGGGGGGGAGAAAAAGTTAACCCCCCCAATTTTGGAAAAATGAAGAAAAAAATGTCTTTAAAATGACTTCTAACTGCCTCCAAACTTAAGTTTTGAGGTCAAAATGAATGGTTTAAGCAATAAAAAGCTCAAAAATGCAACAAAAAGGGCTTTTTGACCTAAAATTAGTGTTTTTAACCTATTTTTTCTTCGAAATCGAAAAACGATATGGGTAAAATGCACTCCAGAAAAAAAACGATATGGGTATTTTGCGATTCTCGGATTTTAACGCCCCCCCCCCGAATTTGGGGTTTAACCCCCCCACTCCGGACCAACTTGCCCATGTATGGGCACGGGAGGCAACTTTTTTGAAACCAGGGGGGGCAATAAAACGGGGGGCAAGCAGGGGAGAAAGAAAAAAGAGAAAAGAAAGAAAAGGGAAAAAGGGGCAAAAAAAGCAAAAATGAGGTGAAAATAGGTCTAAAATGGCTTAAAATGCATTGAAATAGACTAAAAACTGCGAAAAATTCACAATGATGGCATCATCATAGGCCAAAAATGGCGTCATAATTTTAGGGCACTTTTTATTTTTTTGGCGGGGGGCAATAAAACGGAAGGGGCAAATCCTTCAATAAAGCGGGAAAGAACTTCCAGACCCCATGCACAGGTCTGAGGGGAGAAAGACAAAAAAGAGAAAATGGAAAAAAAGAGAAAATGGAAAAAAAGAGAAAAAAAAGAAAAGAGAAAAAAAAGGGACAAAAAAGCGAAAAAAAAAAGATAAAAATAGATCTAAAATGGCTCAAAATACTTTGAAAGAGGCTAACAACTGCAAAAAAAATTGCGATGGTGGCGACATCATAGGTCAAAAATGGCTTTTTTATTTTTTGGCGGGAGGGGGGGGGCAAAAAACGGGGGGCAAATCCTCCAATAAAGCGGGGGAGGGGGCATTTCCAGACAGTGCACAGGTCTGTGGTAGCTACCAATTTTTTTTAATAACAGCTTAAATACTCAAAGTTTAGTTCTAAAAAAATTTGCATTCCTGAAAAACACCTTATTTTAATAAACAGCAATTATATTTCCTTTTTTTGTGTTTTTTAGGTTTTCTTAGGCTTAGGAATAATAAATCGGTAAAAATCTGAGTTCAAATTCCACATTTAAAGCCAAAAAAAATTTGTTGTTCATGTTTTGGTGGTCCATGTGAATTTTAAATTTTTGGTTTTTTTCTTAATTTTTCGAGTTCTTAAGACTTCTACCATTGATTTAATTTCTACAACTTCTTAGATTTAACTTCTACTACTTCTTAATTTAATTTTTTTGTTTACAAATTTTTTTGTTAACATCATAAATTGCATATGCCGAAAAAGGTCACTTTTTGGGTATAAATTGGTTTATAACTCTTTACAATAAGCTCAAATCTCAAAAATAACCACAAAAACAAGGTATGCGTATCCGATTTTGAGTACAAAGATGTTTCATAAGCATAGGTGAGAAATGGGCAGGGTGGGGTTCAACCCCACCCGCCTAGCCTCGAAATTTTGAGACCCCCCCAGATGAAAAACTAGGGGCCCCTTCCCCCAAATTTCCGAATTTTTTACCCCTGAACCCTCTCTAGAATTTAAAATCTGTTTTATAATAACCGTTCAAATACCTATCAAATTTTAGTTGTGAAAAAATTTACATTTTTGAAAAACAACTTATTTTATTAAAAATCAATTAGGTATATTACAATTTTGTTTAATTTTTAGGTTTTGCTTAGGCTTAGGAATATTAAATCGGTGAAAAACTAAGTTTAAATAAGCGTTTAAAGCCAAAAAAGTTGTTGTCCATGTTTTTGGTGGCCCATGTGACTTTTGAATTTTCTATATTTTTGAAAATTTTTGAGCTCTTTAGACTTCTAGCATTGTTAAAACATAGTTTTTAATTTAGTTTGTTGGTTTATAAACTTTTTTCCTTAACATCACAAATTGCACATGCAGACCTGTGCACTGCTCCCCCCGGGGTTAAAACGGGAGGGGGGGCAATTCCAAAAAGGGGCGGCACGGGGGGCAACTTTTTTGACACGGGGATGGGGCAATAAAACGGGGGGGGCAAGCAGGGGGGGAAAAAAGAGAAAAAAAAAGAGAAAAAAGAAGGGAAAAAGAAAAAAAGGACAAAAAAAGCAAAAATAAGGTAAAAATATGTCTAAAATGGCTTAAAAAACATTGAAAAAGGCTAAAAACTGCAAAAAATTCGCGATGATGGCGTCATCATAGGTCAAAAATGGCGTCATAATTTTAGGGTACTTTTTCATTTTTTGGCGGGAGGGGGGGGGGGGCAATAAAACGAGGGGGGGCAAATCCTCCAATAAAATGGGGGGCATTTCCAGACTGTGCACAGGTCTGCACATGCTGAAAAATGCCATTTTTTGGGTATAAATTGGCTGATAACTTTTTACCACTAGCTTAAATCTCAAAAAAAAAACCACAAAAATGAGGTATTAGTGTTCTATTTATGCAATAGAAATGTTTTGCAACTTGTATTTACTTTTGAATCGGTCAAATCGAATTTTGGTACACGTATGGAACTTGTACCTTGACATTATACTTGGTCTTTTAATTTACATAGATACATGTACATAGATCTTCTAATTTGAGAGTTGTTGGTTTTTGAGAGCTTGCAAAATGATGTTTGACGTCGTGGGGTTTGCCCCTGCAGGGGGGGCATTAGTGTTTAATGGAGGTGTTGATTCTGGATTTGAAAGAGATTTGAAATATAAATTTCTGGAAAACTAACTATTTTTAATGTATTACACTATAAAAAGCATTAAGTTTGAAAACAAAAAATAAGTAAATTAAAATAAATAAAACTGGTAAACTTCCCATTTTTTTATTTTAGTTTAAGAACGCAGTTTTAAATTTTGTTTTGAATTGTTTAATTTAAAATTTTTCATTTGAATTTATGGTTTAGGCTTAGGCTTAGGATTCACGGTGTTGATTTTTATATTGAAGCTTTTGTTATAACAAATATTAAAACTGTTTTTTTGTTAGAAAGTTTAACAGAAAAACACCTCTGGATTGAAACCAAAGCAGCTTTATTTTTCCTAAGCCTAAATGAAACCTAAAAATAAATATAAAAGCCTAAAATAGCTTTTTGAAAATGGCGAATAATTTACTTTTTAATGAATATTTTTAGGAATATTATGCATATTCTGAAATTATTTTTTGCAGAACACCAAAAGCTTTAAAAAATATTCTTGAAAAGTTAAAAAGCTCCTAAAACTTAATATCTGATTAATTACAAAGAGATATTGCACAAAAAATACGTAAACAGGGGCGTAGCCAGTGGTAGGGCCATAGGTGGGCAGGGGGGGGTTGGGGGGTTATACCTCCCCAAAATTTCAGATTTTGCTGACACCCCCCCCTTAAATTTGGGGTAGTCGGGGACACCCCCCCCAAAGAAAAATTTTTAAGTGTTATAAAAGGACTAAAAAATTTTTCCGCGCTTTGCGCGGAGTGTTTATTACCTTCTTTACCTTCTTTTATTACCTTCTTTACCTGTTTATTACCTTTTATTACTTTTAAATTCCCCCGCTATGTGGGCAGTTTAAATTTCCCTGCTACGCGGGCAGTTTAAATTGGCAATTTATCTTAGTTTTTCAATTTCAAATCGATTATCCCATTCAGTAGTTAAGGCATACATGTTTAATAAAACTACTATAAAACACTATTATCCTTTTTTTAACGTTTTAAACACATGTTATAAATATATAGTATAGCTATAAAAAACCTTAAATTTTGTAATTACTATCATTTGGAATTAAAATTTCTAGTGTATTTTAGCGCCTCAAATTATAAATTTTCTCCTACGGGGGGCATGGTTCCCCCCGAACCCCCCTGACTGAATTTTTAAGATCACAGAAAATTATGTAGAAATTAGGTAAAAAAACAAAAGTAAAAGGTATGTTCACGCGATCACCAGGAGACGATTTTTAAGCCGTTTTTAGTATATATTTTAAAAAATTTTCGCCTCCGGCGGCTGGGGGGACACCCCCCC
This sequence comes from Microlaimidae sp. YZB2_3, assembly GCA_030248175.1. Classification (NCBI taxonomy): domain Eukaryota; kingdom Metazoa; phylum Nematoda; class Chromadorea; order Desmodorida; family Microlaimidae; species Microlaimidae sp. YZB2_3. The sequence goes on along the minus strand of JASAMX010011652.1, from coordinate 10,593 downwards.
CCAAACCCCTGGCCGAGCTTCGCGTCGGCTGGCGCCGCTACGCGGCGCCGGCGGCAGCGCTTCGCGCCGCTTTGACAATACTTTTTCTTCCCTCCCCCAGACTGACGCCCCCGAAATGAAATCCTGACTGCTCCACTGCACATTTTTATTAAAAAAATAAAATTTATAAGTTGCAATAAGATCTTATTTTAATTTTACACAGTTTTAAAGCATTTATAAGCTTGTTTTACGTTTTTTTACGCGTTTTAAGCTCATTTTAAGGCAGCGCGGAAATATTGGGTACACCCCCCCCTCAAAATTTGGGTCTTACTGGATACCCCCCTAAAATTTGACCCCCCCCCCCAAAAAATCCGAGAGGCTGCCCACCTATGGGTAGGGCCAGGGGGGCACGGCCCCCCCAAATGAACCCTTCGGCCCCCCCAAAGGAGATGGACTTAAATTTATGATATAAAACAATTTGAAGATTAGTAAGAAAAAATACGTTAGAAAAAAATTTTTGTATCAGTCAAAAAGTTTTTTTAACAGTTTACTACAACGACTGGCTAACGGTAATTCCCATGGACCATGGACCAATTCGGACCCAACATGGACCCGCCCATGAGGGGTGAAAGACTCACTCTAACAATATAAAACAATATAAAGTTGTTAGTTTTAACTTTTAAATGGCTTAGGCTTAGGCTTAGGATAACACTAAGCCTAAGCCTAAGCCTAAGCCTGAGGTGCACTAACAACTTTACATTGTTTTGTAATGTTAAAGTGAGTCTTTCACCCCTCATGGGCGGGTCCATGTTGGGTCCGAATTGGTCCATGGTCCATGGGAATTAGCCCAACGACTGAATTAAAAAAAAACCATTAGGTTGTTCATTGAAACAAGAAGTTGTATTGTAATCAAGACAAGTAATACTCCATACTCCATTGTTCAAGGACCAATATAATCTTTGGATATGGTAGTCATATTTTAGCTTCTTGCTTGTTTTTTTGGTTTTTGTTTTGGAAAAAAAGTGGTTTTTTATCTATGGTTTTAATCAATAAATTACTTAATGCAATAATTGCGTGCAGTAATCTGCAATATTGCGCATGCAAAATCTTGCTCAGAACAACAATAAATAAAAAGACGAAATAAAATGTTTAAAAAATGAATTTTTTTAAAGATGAGATATTAAATTTATTGAAAATGTTAAAAAATCATTTTTTAACGCTAAGTTATAAAAATCGCACCCAAAATAAGTGTTTTCTAAAGATGACATATTTAAAAACATGATTTTTAAAGTCAAAGTGTGTAAGACGAGATGTTAAAAGACCTAATGGCAAAAAATTTGGGAAAAAAGTTTAGTTAGATTTTACTACAGTGACAAATTTGCAGTTGCAGATGCGCAATTGTTCGACTTTCCAAGTACAAAGTTGCTGAGAAAAATCAATGTTTCTAGTTTTGTCTTTCGGCGTATCTGTGTGTTAGTCATATTTATATATAATTATTAGTTTTGAATTCAGTGCTTGTGCATTTTAAACTTGCCCAAACTTAAATTAATTAACGCAAACGCGAAGCAAACACCACTCAAATAATGTAAACTGAGAAATGGCATAAAGCTTTAATTAGTTTTCTAACATGTTTAATTATAAAAATTAGGTAACTAAAAAACTAAAATAACTGTAAATAAATTTAATTGATTCAGTTATAAATTTTTTTAACTAGTCTTAAAGTAAATGTGAAGTGTAAACGTGAAGGTGTTACCTGAGCCAAAACATAACAAAACTAATAAAAAAGTTTTAGAGTAGTTTTTTATCTAATTTTGACTCAATTATAGCTGTTAGTATGGAAATATCTAGCATTACAAAATTTTGGGTCCGCGGTCCTGCCGCAAAATCAGAATTTGTTATGAAACCAATGATTCTTACCAAAGTTTTTCAGAAACCGGAGATAAAACGACAATATTAAAACAATTTTGAATACTTTTGGCAACTTCTGACCATTATTAAGAGCTATTTTAAGCATTAATAAGGTTTTTCATATGTAAATTTATTTCGGTTAACCAAAAAAAAAAAAAAACATTTCATAATGCTTTAATTTAATACAAAAAAGCACGTCAACAATTTTCAAATAGATGTTCTATTATTTGTGCTATTCTAATTTCAAAAATAATACAACAAAATGCATTTAATTTGAGAGGAATTTTGTTTCGTGGTGGGACCTTCAACGTTCAACCCAATTTTTGTAATGCTAGGTAGGTCCATTATTACGACAATTTATATTTGTTATTGAAGATCTACCTATCTAACAAAAATTTTCTAATAAATATATATTTTTTGAGAGTGTCTTAAACTTAAAAGTAGTATTCAGCTCCAAACTGTTTTTGTAAACTAAAAAATCTTTCAAGCTATATAAATGCAATGTGATGTGAACTTTGAGGTACCCGCTTTTGGAATAAAAAATAACGTATATAAAGTTAGCGCACGAAATTCGTGCACGAATTTCCGCGCACGAATTATGAGCCTGTATATTTTCAGTCGCGCGCACGAAAAAAAAACGATTTTTTGGCAAGCACTAAAAGACACCTACCACACCTACTACACCTACTACACCGACCGACCTAAACTAAGCTAACCTAAGCTTGTTACTAAAAATTTCCCTAAGCAACCTAAGCAAAACCTTATGGGGTTTTTCCGATTTTTTCGCCTATCGCACATTAAGCACAGTACGTATATAAAGCTAGCGCACGAAATTCATGCGCGCACGATCTTCCGCGCACGAATTTTAGTTATTGTTATTGGTATATAAATAATTGATTGATTTTTTGGAGAAAAAAAGCATTATAAAACACTACTCTATGATAATTAAATTGTTTATTTTTGTTCTTTATTATAAAAACATTTCCTTTTTTACACATTAAAAAGTTCAGCAATCCAGTGAATTATAGAAAACAAAATTTGATTTTATTTTGCAAACTAATAAAAAAGAAAATCTATTTCGTTTTACAAAATACTTTGTTATCATATGGATAAATTTAGTTAAAAACACTATCCTTTTTGAAAATTTGTTGTTTTTTTTATAAATAATAAATATTTTTATTGAATGTTTGAAAAATATTTAAGAAACTTTAATGTTTGAGAAAAAATTGTTTAAAAACCCTGGAGAATACAACGTATGTATATTGTTTTTTGTAGTAATAATCAAATAAATAATTCAAAAAAAAAACACAAAAAAATCAATCGTAAATAAGTGCATAAGCGCACGAATTTCCGCGCACGAATTTTAGTTATTGTTATTGGTAAATAAATAATTGATCGATTTTTTGGAAAAAATATTATAAAACAATACTCTAAATTAAATAGTTTATTTTTGTTTTTAATAATAAAAACATTTACTTTTTTACACATTAAAAAGCTCAGCAATCCAATAAACTATCGAGAACAAAATTTGATTTTATTTTGCAAACTAATAAAAAAGAAAATCTACTTCGTTTTACAAAATATTTTGTTATTATATTGATAAATTTAGTTAAAAACAGTGTCCTTATTGAAAACTTGTTGTTTTTTTATAAATAATAAATATTCTTATTGAATGTTTAAGAAATATTTGAAAAACTTTAATGTTTGAGAAAAAATTGTTTATAAACCCTGAGAATACAACGTATGTATATTGTTTTTGTATTAATAATCATATAAATAATTCCAAAAAAACACAAAAAAATCAATCGTAAATAAGTGCGTTTGAAATGTCAATCATGAAAAAAATATTAATTAATTTATTTGTGTGCAATTATTTATGACGTGGAACGAAACAACTTTTCCAAAAAATAGCCATAAACTATGATTGAAACTTATAGGGGTTTATTGTTTTCAGGAATAATATTTCACCTTTTAGATTTTGATAATTCGATTTTGATTTTTTAAATATTCTTATTAAACTTCTTGAACCTGTTTAACCTGATTCAGTTTAATCCATTCTCGTAATGATATTTTCTTTGGTTATGACGGTGAAACCTTCGTACCACCGCGGCTAAACCTTCGTTTCAGGGTTGTGGTATTTTAGTCTAACTATTGAGATGTGTAAAGTTCACCGTGATAAACTCCACGTATCACCTAAGTCGTACCTAGGTGATATTTAATCATAGATAAACACGGTCACAGAAGCTACGGAGTTCTTTACCTGCATGGTAAATGACATTTTATATTCTAGAAGAGGGGTCTTGGGGAGGGTCGGACCCCCTGGATTTCTAGGGGGGAGTGGACCCGGGGTGGAATTTTTGAAACCTAGAAGGAGGTCAGGTTTGGTCCAATGTCCGAAGCAAAATAATGTTAAACCATTAAAGTATAAGTATAATTAGCACTTTTTTTACTTTTTGATTCTTAAAACAAAACACAAATGAACGTTATTTTTAACATGAACACCACCACTTCGTTGTATGGATTTATTGCTATATAAATGCAAAAAATATTATTTTTTGAAAAATAAAAAGAGAACCGATAAAAACAGAGTAAATTTTTAAAGGTTATATTTTTTTGTATATTAGGAAAACAACTACATTTTAAGCCGGAAAATGAATAACCTCGGGAGTCGGAAGTGAAATAACCCTTTTATTTAATTTAAAGCAGAAATATTTTTTCAACTGTACATAAAAATATTAATAAAACATTTCAAAACATACAGTTACAAGCAAGAAAAATATACATCGGTTTGTCATTAATTAAAAAAAAACAACGGTTTGGCTTGTTTTCTTAATTTAATTTTTTCTTTTTTACTCGCCACAATCAGGAACTTGGAGCTGTAGTAGTTAGGATCATGGAGCCGAAAGTAAAAATCGCTAAAACCTATACCTAAGCTTAAGCGAAGCTTAAACCAATTTTTTTCTTAAAGGTTTCAAGTTCTCATTGTTAGCGATTCAAGTTACCAAAAATTTCCAACGGCTCCATTTTCTCTACTTACGGAGTTCCCTACTTCCTGCTCTAAAGCCCTCGTAACGTAAATACAAATTTGTGTTTAAATTTCTCGAAATATATTAATACATTTATTACACTTAAAAACATTTTTTATCTCTTTTATTTATATGGAAATTCAGCAAAAAAATTCTGTTTTGCTGGCAAATGAAAAAAAAAAGAATTGTTTCAGGGCACTCAAAATTAGTCGCAAAATTGTTAAACAATATATAACATAAAAAAAGAAATGTGAAATTTCTTATACATATTTAGTGCCCCCAATAAATGGGGCATGCCCATACATAATCACATTTTTTTAATTTTGTTATATGGTTTTGGTATAATTATCGACATACAGTTATAATAAAAGGATACTGGTACCGTTTTTAAAATTAACTGATTTAATATTTCATGAAGTTTTTAATTTCATAACAACTATGAAATTTTTTTATTTAATTATTAAACGCATCCAACATAAAGATGGTTTGAGTCATACAAAATTTATAGAATTGAAATGGCAACTTATTTTCGAATTTAATATAAATTTCTCAAAAACGAGAAAAATTCTGAATTCAAATCTTATTGTTTCTTCTATTGTTTATAAATGTAAAGTAACAAAATGATAATGCGTTTGCTATTTTAACATAGGATTCCAAATCAAACGATTTAAAAACACTGTTCATAAAACCTTGGGACCGGTGCGGTATTTGGACTCGGATTTAGAGCATCTCACTAAATTTTGTATCTGTGACTTCGGATAAATAATACTTTCAATCGATCAATTATTTATATACCAATAACAATAACTAAAATTCGTGCACGGAAATTCGTGCGCGCACGAATTTCGTGCGCTGACTTTAAAATGCACTTATTTACGATTGATTTTTTTTGTTTTTTTTTTAATTATTTATTTGATTATTACTACAAAAAAACAATATACATACGTTGTATTCTCTAGGGTTTATAAACAATTTTTTCTCAAACATTAAAGTTTCTCAAATATTTCTCAAACATTCAATAAGAATATTTATTATTTATAAAAAAAAAACAACAAATTTTCAATAAGGACAGTGTTTTTAACTAAATTTATCAATTTATCAATCACAAAGTGTTTTGTAAAACGAAGTAGATTTTCTTTTTTATTAGTTTGCAGAATAAAATCACATTTTGTTTTCTGTAATTCATTGGATTGCTGAGCTTTTTAATGTGTAAAAAAGTAAATGTTTTCATAATAAAAAAACAAAAATATACTATTTATTTATCGTAGAGTAATGTTTTATAATATTTTTCCAAAAAATTGATCAATTATTTATATACCAATAACAATAACAAAAATTCGTGTGCGGAAATTCGTGCGCGCACGAATTTCGTGCACTAATTTTATACACGTACTGTGCTTAATGTGCGATAGGCGCAAATATCGTTTTTTTCGTGCGCGCGACTGAAAATATACAGGCCCAAAATTCGTGCGCGGAAATTCGTGCGCGCACGAATTTCGTGCGCTAACTTTATATACGTGGGGGGGGGGGGGGGGGGGGGGGTGGGGGTGGGGGGGGGGGGCGGGGCTGTAGACTGGCAAAAACATATTGGTTGTTGTTTGTAACAACACCGCCTAAGCCTGAACCTAAGCCCCATTAAGCCTGAACCTAAGCCGGGTGTTTCATTGATTGGTTTGGGACTTTCCTAATTTGGGACTTTGCTTAGTTAAGACTGCCTGATACTCAAATTTTTGAGCCTGTATATTATTCAGTCCGCGGGTTTGTGTCCGCGCGGGGCGGGCGCGGGGGGGGGCAAAGGTGCCTGCACAGCTGGACCTCTATATTCTGGATAGGTCGGGCGTTTTGAAGGGGTGTGCCGCAGATGGTGTCTGGAAATTTCGTCTTTGACATTTCGTCTTTCACATTCGTCTTCTACATCTCGTGCAGACACTCGTCTTTTAAACATCTTGTCTTCGGAAAACTCGTCTTTTGGATGCGATTTTGTAAACGTACTTTCAAAAATGCGAGTTTCGACCCCAATGATAAAATTTTCTTTGATTTTTGGGTTTTGCTTAGGCTTAGGAAAAAAATAAGGTTTTTACTCTTCAGTTCAAAAAGCATCATTAAATACAAATTTACCATGATAAAGTTTTGCTTGATTTTTAGGTTTTGCTTAGGCTTAGGTTCTTAGTTTTTTGAATAAATCATTTAATAAAAGTTTATCATGATAAAAATTTTGCTTGATTTTTGGCTTTTGCTTAGGCTTAGGTAAAAAAAAGGTTTTCAATGCATTGTTTTAGTCAAAAAATAGGAGAAACTTGTCTTTTGAAAAGTGCGTTTACAAAATCACATCCAAAAGACGAGTTTTCCGAAGACGAGATGTTTAAAAGACGAGTTTTCCGAAGACAAGATGTAGAAGACGAGATGTTGAAAGACGAGATGTAGAAGACAAAGTTTCCAGGAACCGCCACAGATACATCACTGGCAGATTCTGCATGTGCTCAAATCCTCAATTTTCGAGCTAAAAACTTTTTATAAATAATTTTTTTCATAAAATTAGGTGGTTTTGATTGTATCAATGTATTTTTATATTTTTAAAATGTGTTTTCAAAATTTTTTATAGCATAAGACAGTTTTGCCTAGTACTAAAATTTCCCATTTTTACGCGTTTTTTAAATAAAATATTAACACAAAGGATGAAATATTCTTACCACTTTATTTACAGATATAGTGCTAAATCACTAAACAAAAAAATGGAAATTGGTAGTGTTATTATGTTACTATGAACAAGCGTTCAGAAAAGATTATACTATAGTAATTAAAAAAGGACCAACCTTTAAGCTTTTATATGTTAAAAAATATTTTTATAGTAAAGCTAGAAAAATAATATTTTGTCAAAGTAATTAACTGATTAGTTACTAGTAAAACAACTAAAAAGATTAACATTAATACAGCAATATTAGGTAATAAAAGGTAATAAGTTTTTAATAAATCAATTTTTGTTTGAAATTCTTTTTATTTCATTACTATTTATTAAATACTAAACATTATATTGCAAACAATTAGCCCAATCGGGTGCATTGGTTTGTAATTATCTAGTGAGGTGCCTTGAAGCTTAAAGCCCTAGAGCTCCGAAGTGGAGTTCCGCTTTTAGGACCTCCCCCTAAGGTCCAGAGCTCCGGAGCTCCACCCTATTCTATCCGCCCTAACATTGCTTAATGAATGTAATATTTTTTGTTTATTTAGTAGTGAGTAATCAGTTAATTATTATTCTTATAGCGTGATTATAAAAATATTTATTGGCATAAAAGTTTTAAAAGATGTTCCATTTTCAATGACTACAGTATAATTGTTTGTTAATTATTATCTATAGTAAACATAATATTACTGCCAATTTTCATTTATTTGGCTTAGTAATTTAGCGCTATAGATGTGGAAATTAAGTGATAAAAATATTTCTTTACTTGTTTCATTATTTTGTGAAAAAAAGCAAAAAATGTGAAATTTTAGTACTAAATGAGATTTTATTATGCTATAAAACTTTCAAAAAAAAAACAATTTTTCAACTATAAAAAAACATTAATACATTCAAAATCACCTAATTGTATGAAAAAAACTGTATACTAAAAGTTTTAAGCCCGAAAATTTAAAATTTGAGCACATGTGGAATCTGTCAGTGATGTATCTGTTGCACATCCAGAGATCCATTCCAAGGAAACGCCGACTGTCCAGGAGCATAGGGGTCCATGGCCTACCGTAAAACACGGTTTTTGCGCCTATCGCACATTGAGACACAATATTGGTATGAAAAAGCTTCCGTAATTTTTTAAATTGATTTTGAATAATAAAATTATTATACACAATTAAAACATTAAATAAAAATGATAAATTGTAAATAAAAAACACTTGGCGAAACTGGTGAAAAAATTTAAAGCGTTAAATTTCCTGAAAGTACGCCTCCTTAATTAAAAAAATCATAATTACCCACAAAAAATTTAAAAGTTTTTCTAAAAATTACTAAAATTTACACACAAACTACAGTTTATTCTTGTTTTACTGTTTGATTATAAAGGCTTTTAGATTTTTAGAATTTGATTCTTGTCTATAGATGACGGCATTGGATACTAAAAACCGTTTATATTTTAGTGATTTTAAGTTTTATTTATCAGCGTATTACTATTTACTTCAAACATATGCAAAAATGCTTTATTTCATTGAAAACAATGGTGCAAGAGCTGACTTAACATTTTGCTAAAGTTTTGCATATAGATTAAATTAAGATATTTTAGATCCTAATAAAAGCTAGCAATGTTTATATGTTGTAATGTGATTTTAAATTTTTCTACTTAAATTTTTATTATTAATTTTATTTTTATATTTTATTAAAATTTATTAAAATTATATTAAAATTTTATTTTTAATTTTTTCTTCAAAATTTTTTAATTCTTTGAAGAGAATTGATTTTTAACATAAAAATTAAAACACTAAAAGCTTTAAAATTCATCAGGTAACAATGTTATATTTAAAAAAACACAGTAATTTAACTCAAGTCTAAAACAAAATAATTTAACTCAAGTCTTCAAAGCCTGCGTGACCCACCCCATAACTTGTTGTGATTGATAAGTGCTTGTTTGTTTAATTTTTAGAAAGTTCTTAGTTGTGCTCGTCTCAAGAAAAAATCACGACTGATATCGTTTCACAGCTAGCCTCGATATTTTATGTTTGGCACCATTTTATGCCTTGTTTTAAAATTATTCGCCACACTTTTTCCGTCCATGTTAACAGACCTGTGCACTGCCCCCCCCCGGGGTTAAAACCGGGGGGGGGGCAATTCCAAAACGGGGAGGGGCACGGGGGGCAACTTTTTTGAAACGGGGGGGGGGGGGCAATAAAACGGGGGGGGGGGGCAAGCAGGGGGGAAAGAAAAAAAAATTTTACCCACTTACGTTAAATCAGTGTTTCCAGTCGAGTGAAACAGCAAAACAAAACCCACTACGTTAAAACAATGGAAACATCGCCAATGAGAACGAGGACAAAATCCAGTGCTGCAGAAATCGATGCTCTCAGGGCCAAACTTGCGGTGCTTGAATCCGAGAGAGAAACCTGGATTGCTGAGAAGCGGGAGCTGGAGACCAGGCTTAAGAAATTGGAGGACTCACTTCCTGGTTCTGTGCTGCCCATCGATCCAGCCAACATTCCATCTCTGGTGGCTGATGTCTGCCAGCAAGTTATTAAACAACTATTGCCGGTTCTTAACAGCCTCCTTGAAGACCATATTGAAAAATTGGACGCTAAAAAAGAACACGGCCAATTCGCTGTTGTGACTGGATTGCAAGAAACTGAGAATGACGCTGCTGTTATTAATGAACTAGTTAGTAAACTGAACGGGGACACTATTAACAACAGCAACCATGTCATAGACTTTTTTCGTATGGGGGCTTCCAGGGGTTCAAAACCCAGACTTTTGAAAGTTAAGCTGGCCAGCACCTCCATCAGCAATCGCATCACCCGGTCTGGCGCCAACCTAAAGGGTGACCTAAAATTCAAGGGTGTTTTTATTCGCCCTTCTCTGACAATGGAACAAAGGGCTACCCAGTCCAAATTATTGTTGACTCAAAAAACGTATCGTGATAAAAATCCACACTCAAAAATTTTTATTCGTTATAACAATCTGGGAGACCCTTATCTCTATGACAGCATT
>JASAMX010011651.1:0-69350 GCA_030248175.1 Microlaimidae sp. YZB2_3 | reverse complement strand
TTTTTCACTCTATCATAAAGAAAACATCGAGGAAAAATAGTAAGCTGTGGTATAGAGAACTTTGTACAGCTCTTTTCTGCATAATATTAATAAAAGACATTTTTAGAGAGAACATCGAGGGAAGAATGTGCGACCGCTGCGTGGAAAATATGTACAACATTCGGCGGGGCTGTGAGGAGTGTCCTCCTTGCTACGGTTTGGTCCAGAAACTTGTCAACGAACAGCGAGAGAAAATAAGCAGCCTCAACAGTTTGATCGAGGTATGTCATTTTTTGTTTAATTTTCTATCGTGTTATGTTATCGTTGTTATTGTTCATTTTTACTCATAATTTTTTAAGACAAATCAGCCTTTACACCAAATGATAAAAACGGACTTGGCTAGTTTTTGTTTACTCTTAACAATAAAAAAATCACCATTAAGGTAGAAAATAATTACGAAATGATCGTTTTGTAATAATAAATTTTTTTTTATTTTTAGGAAATAATAAACAATCCCGTAACAGTAAATGACACAGATTTCGAAATCGAACTTCAGAATGTTATGGAAGAAGTAGATCAGCTTTTCGTAGATACAAAGAAAATTTTACGTAATTGTTTATCTTTTCAGTGTTTTTGCAAGTTCTTTAAAAATTTATTTGGATTTTGTTTAAGATTACGTTTCTATTAAAAAAAAATGTATACGTTTCTATTAAAAAAAATTGTAAAAAATCGATATTTTGTGTAAAATAAAAAATGTTGATTTTTTCCTATGAATCTTTTTTTTGTTTGAAAATTTAATGTCATTCTTACGTAGAAAATTGTACAATAAAATGAAAGTAATTCACGCTGTTAACGTTGATATCGGAATTTTGCTGAAAAGTTTTCGATTGCCTATTATTATTTTTTTACATTTTTTGACATGTTTGGCAAAAAATAACATTCGTTAATCGCAGAATTTTGGAAGTTCTGTTCAAGATAATTTAAAACTATACATACAAAATATTTTTTCTTATTAAACCGTTTTGGTATCTTAATGCAAAAACAGAAAGACTTTTTTAATTCAGTTAAATTTGCGCAATGCATGCATGCATTTTTAAAAGAATATTCAGACCTGTCAACGCCCCCCCCGGGGGTTAAAAACGGGGGGGGGGGGGGGCAATTCCAAAATGGGGGGCACGGGGGGCAACTTTTTTGAAACGGGGGGGGGCAATAAAACGGGGGGCAAGCAGGGGGGAAAGAAAAAAAAGAGAAAAAAAGGAGAAAAAAAGAAGGGAAAAGGGAAAAAAAGGACAAAAAAAAAGCGAAAATAAGGTAAAAATAGGTCTAAAATGGCTTAAAATACATTGAAATAGGCTAAAAACTGCAAAAAATTCGCGATGATGGCGTCATCATAGGTCAAAAATGGCGTCATATTTTTAGGGTACTTTTTCATTTTTTGGCGGTGGGGGGCAATAAAACGGGGGGGGCAAATCCTCCAATAAAACGGGGGGGGGGTCATTTTCAGACCGTGCACAGGTCTGAATATTCAAAGAAAAGGATTGAATATTTTTACAGAAGATGAAGAGTCAAGCCAGTTGGTGGAGCAAATGAACGAATTGCGACAGTCTTTGGTTGATGCCAGTCAAGCTTTGGAAGAGGCGGACGACATGTTGGCCGGTGTCAACCGCACGGCGACCGACACGGAGGAGCAAATGAAGCGATGGAAAGAGGCGAAACGTTGGTCGATTTTAAAATACAAATAATGTCTTAGAATGTTTAGGTTTTTATTATTGTTTTGTCTTAAAAAAGTCCCTTAAGCATTTTTGTGCTAAATTTTATTTATTATAATTAGCTTAGTATAGGTTAGTAAAAAAACATTAGTTGTATTATGCTGTTTTTTTAAAGGGATGGTTTGGTTTTATTGTAGGACGGGCGCTGGATGTCTTGAAGCGCGTGGAGAACACGCTGGAACTGGAAGGGATCCCCGCACTCCAGAGAGCCAGGGAAGCCCAAGAGAAATACGGAGAGCAGTCCACTCAACTCAGCGACATCGCCCAACAAGCCAGAAAACTAGCCGATCAACACGAAAGCATGGTGGAAGACATTTGTAAGAGTGTATCTTTCTTTGTTGCTTATAACTTGTCATTTATTAGTGTAAAACAGGTTGTACGTTTTTTTGTCAGTCTAACGCTATCTTTTAATTGTATTTTGTAATTGGCAGCCAAAACACCGATGAAATGGAAATAAATATTAAGCCTCAATTTTGATTTGACCTGTGTGCCGTCTTTGACAGATTCTGCCCTGGGGAGATAAATTCAGGCAACGCACTTACTTACCCATTTTTAAAATTTTCATTTTTTTGCCATTCATTCACCCCATTTTTAAACTAGGGGTCCAAACCAAAACCTCAAGACCGAAGACTCCATCCATGATTTCCTTGATTTCGAAGGCTAAATGCCTGGACAACCATCCATGTGTTAGCTTTCAGGACATTGCTTCTTCTTCTTCTGTTTGCTCCTGTGGCAGAGATCCTTGCTTTGAAATAAGTCCATTTTCGCTGTTCCTTTGGCTGTTGGGAAATTATTCCATTTTACCCTTCGGATCCATTATCTGTAATAGGAGCGGCAGAACTGCGACGGATTTGTCAGCAATTAAAAATGCAGAAACTTACGTTACGCTTTTCTCCTAGCCGTTAAACGACGACATCATCTGTGTAGGTAATTCTGACTGCAGGCATCCCGTGTAGAAAATTTTACTGAGAAACTGCCACAAGTTCCTCTGTAACCCTCCTCCTTTCCTGGCTTGGGTGCAGGCACTGTTTATCTGTATAACTGTGGTGAAGTTGCTATAATCAGGACATTGTTGTATATTGTGCCACTCCTACAGTCAATTAGGAAAAGTTAGTAAAATTATCAGTGGAATTTTAGTGAAAAATGCAGAAGAAGCTCGGGAAATCTCCATTAGCAGCAGTCAAGAAGCCGAACAAGCTGTCTACGGTTTAGAGCAGACCAGCAAGAAAATAGAAGATCTTCAGGAAGAGTAAGCTCTTAAATAAAAAAATTATCGATTACATTCTGAATTACGAGACTGAATAATGTGATTTTTTGACAGAAAAAATGCAAACCATGCAAAATATTTTTTGTGTTTTTTGACCAAAAATAGACGATACGGGAATTAAACGTATAATCGTCAGCGTGTTCATCGGCTGCTATGCTACATTGCACAATCACGTGGTTATACTTTATAACTCGCGTTTTGTAGGACGTCATAAATCTGAAATATCAGCACAATGGTTTTTTTTACACAAGTTGCTTGAGACGTGTAAAGTAAAATACTTAATAATAGGACAATGTTTTTATTGTAACGTTTTGATCTTTTACGCCTCGGGGCCTAATAACATGTGTTGTGTAAAATTATAAAAATATTATTTATTTTTGGTTCAACTAACTAAGGATAAATTCTATCAGGGTGAAAATAGATGAGTGGTAAAGTAACCATAGATGAACAAGGGGGGTAGGGTGGGGTCCACCCCCCTAGCCTCGAAATTTTGGGGCCCCCGCCTAGAAAAAAATCCAGGGCCCCATCCTCACCCCAAATTTCGAATTTTTCACCCCTGACCCACTTCTAGATTTTGAAATTTGACCCCCCTTCCCTCTCAAGAAAATTTTCAGTACTTTTTTTATACTAAATTTTCTTGCAAAAACGTGAATTTTTAACACAAATTCATGTTTTTACACCCTTTTTATACCTAAATATCGCTTTTTATTCAATAAAATGTAGTATTATCCTATAAAAAGAACAATTTATTAAAGTTATTATGGTTTAAAACTGTTTTGCTTTGGACACCGGACCACACCTGACCCCCCTCAAGATTTCAAAATTTCGCACCCGGGTCGACCCCCCCCTAAAAAGCTAGGGGGGTTCGACCCCCCTAGGACCTCTTCCTAGATTTTGTAAAGTCATTTACCCGGGTTAGACACCCCCCTAGCTTTTTGACCGTGTTCATCTATGAAAGTAACCACTGGTTCTTTGTGAAAATATCACGTGCAGGAAACACATGACGCATTTAAATAATAATTGGTTACATAACGGCTGAAAACTTTTTTTAAATTTTTCTCGCTCGCGGGTTTATTGTTTATTTCTTCCTGGTGGCGAGCGGTTACGCCCTTATTTTCGGCCTGGAAGACTTTAACTTGAAACAAAAATACGTCTGGGTAAACTGTTACTTAGTAAATTTTTGCTAAAAAATAACAATAAACAAAAAGTGTTTAAAATGAAAAGGCTATTGGTTGTGTGGAAAGTTTTCACCATTAGCCTTTCAAAAGGTTTAGGCTTTTTTTAGCTTTGTAAGCAAAAATTTTGCCTTTATCTAAACCAACAGGCGTTTTTATTAATAATGTAGTTTTGTGTTCGGTTTATAAAGTGCCGCTTTTGAGTTCGACACAGACATGATTTTTTGTGGTCACGTCCAGGGACATAAAAAGCTTCACCTTTCCCAAAATTCTGGAACTATGAAAACCCTCCTTCGCCTAAAATTTTAGAATATTTCGGACACCCCATCTCCCAAAAAATATTTGGGGTGTCCCAGTACTAAAAACGGTAAAAATGTTTGTTTTTGTTGGATACCCATATCGAAAATTTTCGGCGTACCTCGTCAAAATCTATATTTCAGGTTCACTGAGGTTGAAAAGAAGCTTGAAAACGCAGTGGAAGTGGCGACGGAAAAGCAGAAAGAAGCCACCGACAATTACAATAACGCCACCGCCCTCCTGGCCAAAGTCAACGATGTGGTTTTGCCCGTAAATAACTCAGCGGAACTTTTAGTGAGTAAAAAGACAAAAAAATTACCTTCCAATTTTTTTTGTTCACTAAATTGGAAAGCGCGGCAAGAAATGGATTTTTTTCGTTAATTTTTTATTTTAAAGTTATTTTTGTTCTGGTTTATTTATGCTGAAAAATACACTGGACAGCAAATATAATTACGCGAACATGTCAATTTGTTTAAAATTTATGTTAGTGATTAACTTAAATATAATAAATAACAAATTATTGTTTTCAAAAAATCGACCCTTATTTCCAATGGCGCCATAATTCTGAAGTGTCATATAAATTTATAAATTATAAATCTTATTTTTGGAATCTTTAGTGAGTACATACCCTTTTACTGCTTATTTTGGCACTAAATTTTAATTAAATTGCGTTCGAAAAGTTTTTATCAAAAACTTTTTTATCTATAGATTGATAGACAGATATAGATAACATGCCACTGCCACACCGCCTATAACCCTTGGTGCTTTATTTATCTAAGGACTTTTGTTGATTCGTTACTGTTTGTCAGATTGTTTGTCAGATCAATTAAATAAAATATTTTTTTCCTCAGGAAAGAGCGGAAGAAGTTGAAAGCAAAGCGGCAGAATTGAAAATGAAGGTGAATGAGAAGAACAATCCAGAGCTGGCAGAACAGGCCGAGAACGCCAGAATCAGCGCGCAAAACGGGCTCGACGAGCTTAAACAGGCGATTACGGTATTACCTTTATCAGGATTTATAGTAAAGATAACTACTGCCCATGGGCGTAGCCAGGATTTCGGAAAGAGGGTTGCAACCCTGAACAAAATTTCCGAAAGGGGGGGGTCCGAATTCTAAACGTTATAAAAGGGCTAAAAAATTTTCCGCGCTTGGCGCGGAGTGTTTATTGCCTTGTTTATTTCACATACTTCATTATTTTCCTATTATTCAATAAAAATAAGTCCATAAAACAAAGAAAATTTTTTTTATTTTTTACAAACAATTTGATATCTTAAAATTTTCGATTTCAAAAACATTAAAAACCTAAAAGTAAAAACCTAAAAACATAAAAATGAGCACATTGAATTACAGCTGAGCAATGCAAAGTGCGAGAAAATGTTTTTAAAATTACTTCTCCTAACCTTTAAATTTTTAATACCACTATATAACAATCTAAAGGGGGTTCTAGCGTGGTGGTATTAAGATTACAAAACAAAGTAACACAAATTTGGAAGTCGAGACCAATTAAAACTTTAAGAATTGGGTAGGTCCAACGTGGTCATATCAAGATTACAAAACGAAGTAAAACAAATTTGGAAGTGGAGACTAAATAATCAATCGAGCGCTGAGTTGAGCGAAGCGCGAGAAAATTTTAAAAAAATGGCCATTCTAAACCCCCAAATTTTTATCCTTGGCGATCCAAAAGCGGGGGGCCTAACCCCAAATTTTCCCTTTGCCGACTCAAAAGAGGAGGGCGGGTCTAAACTCCCTAGACCCCCCTGGCTACGCCCATGCTACTGCCTTTGTGATGTTTCAGAAGTTTGTGACTTTTTCCGTAGGTTATGGTAAAATTCGCCATCTATCCCTTTCTAGCTTGGAAATTCGGGGCCACTTGACCAAATTTAATATTTTTACACTGTTTTAAACTTTAAATAGCTGGTTTTATTCAACAATCTAGTATTATGCTATAAAAACCAATTAAAAGTTTTAAAGTTCATCGACCCTTCTGACTTCTTCTGGCTTTCTCTAGATGATTGTAATTTATACAATCCGAGAGTGACCACTCTTAAAAAACCTAGTAGGGAGAATCCAAACCTTCCCCCACTTATGCTTTCTTCCTGGAATCCAAAGTGCCATATAAAACTGTCCACCTATAAAACTGTAATTTGGGTTTTTTTAGGATGCGGAAAATTTGCTTATGCGTGTCACTAAAGCGGAACAGAAGGCGAAAGAGGCGGTAGACCTGGCTAAACAGACTCTAGACGATGCTAACAGCACTCTTTACATACTACTGAGTAAGTGATCGTGTTATACTCGTATTATGTGCGCAAAACTAGGTGTATGTAAACTTTTTCGTTGTTGTGATAGGTTAGAAATAGATTTTGGGGCCTTGCGTAATTTAATATCAAGATGTAATGTGATCTATACACCTATAATAATAAGGTTACCAGTATACCTGTTTATATAACTAAAAATCTAAAAGTACTATTATTTATTTTATTTATTTAATTACCTGACCAATTATTGTGTTTTAAAAGCCATTTTATTGGGCCTTATTTTAGACGCTTCACAATTAGAGGGCATTTTTTACATGATAAAATTAATAGAAATTTGAAATTTTAGAATTCCAAACTACAGTCAACGAAAGTAAGGATAAGGCTATCGAAGAAATGGAAAAGGTCCCAGAAATCACGGAAACAATCGCGGCTGCGGAAAATAAAACGCGCCAAGCGGAGGAAGCACTAGGAGGTAATTATTTGTAATATATTTCAGGAGCTCTGGAGCTCAAGTTATCCGCATTTTGTAGTGTCCCTGAAGCTAAACCCTTTTTAGTACGTCATTTCCTGAATAATTTAATATTATTATCATTTTTAAATTTCTAGGACTTTGGCAGAATAAAATAGAAATTGATCCTATATCAACTAAACTTAAACTCATTTTTGTAGTTTTGAGAAAAATACTGTTTTTATTTTTGTTTTCCACACTTCCACTCTTAGTAATATGATAGTAAACAATTATAGTAATGTTTGGTCTTCTTGTTCCTGTGTTTAGTAAGAAATTTATTTAACATTATTTTGATGTGATTTTAGGAGCTGCAGATAAAGCAAACAATGCTAAGAAAATTGCTAAAGACGCTAAAAATGTGGCCGTCAAAGCATCCGAAGTAAGCTTTTTTTAATTAAATTTTGATTTTTTTTTGAAAAAAATTTATATGTATTAAGTTTAGTTTTAGCAAGAGTACATTACAAAGGATGTATCACTGTGTATTAAATTTCTTCAATATCCGTACATCGGTTTTGACAGAAATTTAACCCCCCGGGGAGTTAAATTTCTTCAATATCCGTACATCGCTTTTGACAGAAATTTAACCCCCCGGGAAGTTAAATTTAACCTCCCGGGGTTAAATTTGACCCTTGAATTTTGTTTTTTCCTTGAAAGTAATTTTTTTCGGTTCCACGCAATATTATTTTAGTTTTAGCAAGAATACATAACAAAGGATGTATCACTGTGTATTAAATTTCTTCAATATCCGTACATCGCTTTTGACAGAAATCTAACCCCCCGGGGAGTTAAATTTCTTCAATATCCGTACATCGCTTTTGACAGAAATTTAACCTCCCAGGGAGTTAAATTTAACCCCTCGGGGGTTGAATTTGACCCTTGAATTTTGTTTTTTCCTTGAAAGTAATATTTTTCGGTCCCACGCAATATTATTTTAGTTTTTTTGTTCCCTAATACCTAAGTAAACTCTCTACCTCATCTCTGATGACTTGTTAAATTGGGTCACAAAAACAGGTTAAGACCAACAAGAAAGTTAAAAAAAAATTAAAACCACCTTCCCTTCATTTTAGGGTTAACATTTTAACAGACGGATATTTTTTAGGCAAGGCGGTCAGAAAATCTCGAATGGGAATACTAGGAATGTATTCATAGTTGAACACGGTCACCGAAGCTTGGGGGGGTGTTCATCCCGGGTAAATGACATTTCAAAATTTAAGGGGGGTCGAACTCCCCCTAGCTTTCCAGGGGGGTCACGTGGGGTCCAATGTCCAAAGCAAAATAATTTTAAACCTTCAAAGGTTTAATAATAGTTATTTTTAATAAAATAATACTACGTTTTATTGTAAAAGCGATATTCTGGTATAAAAAGAGTGTAACATGAGTTTGTGTTAGAAATTCAGGTTTTTGGATAAAAATTTAGTATAAAAAAGTACTTAAAATGTTCTCAAAAGAGAAGGGGGGGTAGATTTCGAAATCTAGAGGGGGGTCAGGGGGGTAAAAAATTCGAAAATTCGAAGGAAGAGGGGGAGGGCAAAATTTCGAGGCTAGGGGGGGGTGGACCCCACCCTACGCCTCTCCCCCTTGTTCGTCCATGATTGTATTCGATAGAAGCTTTGAGCGCCGATTATAGTCCTGCGCACCCGTCTCAAACCTATTTTGTGCTAAATTCTCTAATAATTTTTTTTACCAAAGTGTAATTCGAATACTCTTTGGTAAAACTTTTGTTTAGCTATTTTTTTCCACACCTTAATAAACCCTTAAAAATGGTTATTTATTAAAAATAATAGGACGGAAATGGACTGTTTTTTCTGTTCACTTTAGGACGCCCAGCAGATCAAAGAGGAAGCTGAACAAGCCGTAAAGGATTCTCAGAAGCAGCGGGAAGAAGCTGAAGAACTGTTGAAGAAGGTGAAAGAAGCAGTGGAAGTTGCAGACCGCTATCAAGAACAAGCCCAACTAGACGCAGAGCAGCTGGAAACGGTATTTTTTTAATTCTTGTAAATCTCGTTGCTGTAATATTTCAGTAATTCCACAAATTATAAACAATAGAATTATTTGACTAATTTTTTGAGGTCGACCCGTAACTGAAATAATTATACCTAACTCATAACAATTGGGCTAATGCTGAAAAACAATATTTAAGATCATTGTAAACCTGGAATTTGAAAATAAGTAAATTAAGCGATATCGTGATGACAGTGCTTCGATTAATAAAATAACGATGGGTTCAGTTATGTGTGTTGCCCGTTTTTTCAGTAAAGAAAAATTAACGATGGTATTCTTAAATTTCGGATTTTCACATTGAGAAATCAAAATTTGCTCTTATTCAAAATTTTTGATGGTCTTGAATCTACACAACATTTTTTTACCGAAAAATAGGGCCTTTTTGGACAGAGTCCACTTTTCCAAAATGACCTAACAAAACTGAGAATCAGAGACCGGTCAGCGTGAAAGCGGTCGAAGTCCGAAAAGACCGGGTCCTCCAAAAGTTTTATGAGTACCACCGTAAAAGTAGCAAATTTTTTTCTGTAGTATGTATTTTGAAAATTTGATTTTATCTACATCCGGCGTCTCCATGTGAGATTTAAAAAAGCTGTAGCATTTTGCAAAGTTTTTTTAGTATTAATATAACTCTCGCTGTTTAATTTTAAAGGAGCGGTATACTAAATTATGGTGTATTTTTTTCGCTTGGTTTTTGGTATCAATCGATACGTCAGGTTTCACTGAGTAGAAAATTAAATTACAAAAAAATAATTTTCAGCGGTTGTCCAGATATTAGCAAAACCTGACGCATCGGTTGATACGAAAATCCAAGCTAAAAAATGCGCCATGATTTAGTATATCGCACCTTAACAACAGTTAAAAAATCATTGTACACTATAATAAGTCGAAGGAAGCATTACCGATAAAAATTGAAACAACTAAAAACGTTAACAGGTAATAATTTTAGGCATCAACAGCGGCGGCGAAGGCGGAAAGCGCCTCTAAAACGGCTTATGAAACAATAGAACAATCGGTCTCAAAACTAAAAACTATTATAGACGCATTGAGTAAGTATTTTTTAACTTAAAAGTGCAGTGGTGTAGTACTATTAAGATCGAAAAATTGATTTAGGCATTGTGTAAGCAGACCTGTGCACGGTCTGTAAATGCCCCCCGATTTATTGGAGGATTTGCCCCCCCCCCCCCGTTTTATTGCCCCCCCCCCGCCAAAAAATGAAAAAGTACCCTAAAATTATGACGCCATGTTTGACCTATGATGACGCCATCCTCGCGAATTTTTTGCAGTTTTTAGCCTATTTCAATGTATTTTAAGCCATTTTAGACCTATTTTTACCCTTTTTTTGCTTTTTTTGCCCCTTTTTTCCCTTTTTCCTTCTTTTTTTCTCTTTTTTCTCCTTTTTTTCTCTTTTTTTTATTTCCCCCTGCTTGCCCCCCTCCCCCGTTTTTTTGCCCCCCTCCGTTTCAAAAAAGTTGCCCCCTGTGCCCCCCCATTTTGGAATTGCCCCCCCCCGTTTTAACCCGGGGGGGCAGTGCACAGGTCTGTGTAAGGCAAAATTTATTTGGGACACAAAGCGATGTGTTTAGAACATTCATCCAAACTAAATCTCGAAATTTAGGACTCCATAGTATAGCTTTTCGAGTCTAGATAGTTTAGCATTGCATAAACTAATCTAGTGTTATAGTTTATACCATAATAGTTTAATTTAGCTACGTTACTAGACGTATATTAAAAGAATAAACCTACTGTGGTTTCTAGAAAAGTCAATGTTTGTACCCCGCCTTCAACAACTTAGTTCTTTTTGTATCTATTTGATCTAGGGATATGGCATAATGGGCGTCTTTTTGTATGAAAGAAGATTTTCAGTTAAGTACCCCCCCGTCCCCGAAAATTCTATTCATGGAAGGAATTCATATTCGTCAAATTGCTTTTTTACTGCATTGTGCATAAAATTGTGAATCTATTTATTTTTTATGAATGCAGTCTACTTGTATTATAAACATGATAGGACATCAATATTTATTAATAAAATAAAAGTAAAAATTTATAATTATTTGACATTTTAGACAGCGTCAACGGTGTAAACGAAAATGACTTAAAGGAATTGAAAGAAAAACTGGAAGAACTAGAGTCTCAAATTGACACGGAAAATCTAAAAAAAGACGTGGAAAATCTAGAGGTATAGTGTAAACACATTGTTTTTATAATGTTCGTCGTCGACTCATGCATAAAGAACACTGTGTATGACGCTCTATCATCTGTAAAAGACGCCAGTTTCAAAGCTTTTTAGAAAGTTAGAAAAAAAGCAAAACGCTCAAGTCCATTTAGTCAAATTGAAAATAGTCGTGACGGTAAAAGAAGCAAGTAGGTAAAGAAATGAACGCAAGTTCAAGATGTGAACATGATCAATTGACTTGTGGCATTGTACGGACTTATGCCTAAATCTGAGGACTTTTTTGGGCTTAATCCATATTTCCACTTTTGTATTTTTGCACACTTTCAAGGCTTTAGAATGACCTAAAAAAAATTAGAATGGCTTCAGAATATAATTTTGTATTACATTAATTTTTATTTGAAAAAGCTAAGATAATCATCAACTCTAAAAAAACTCAGTTACTGATAAAACTGCTCATTTATAATTCGCTTTCGTACTTTATCATCTAAAGTTACAAAACCTAAAGTATATGGTTATGAAACAGAAAAGTTGGGGCTATATTATGATATAGTTCATTTTATCATTTTACATAGTTTTCTGAATTTTCAAAAGTGTTAAAATCTTAAAATCACCATATTTCAAAATGAGTAAATTTGACTTCTGCCTTTTGTGCATGACGACGACAATATTATTATTACACATTAATCGTAAATGAGAAAGAGATGGGTTCTTTTATATATCTGGGGCCTTAGACCTTGGGGCTTTAGACTTTATAAACCTTAGAGCTTTTAAACTAATTGCAGTGCAGAATAAAGACACTGAAACATTGTTATCTTTTATACATCTCACACAGCTAAAATTTTTTGCATCAGTTGCATTTGATTTAGCGAGTGTATTTAAATTAAATACCTATTATTACCACAGTGCAATTGGAATTTTAGAGAACATTATTTTATGTCTTTCGTAAAAAACCGGAAGGCAAAAATAGTTTTTAAAATATCAACTAGCTGTGTATTATTTATTATACATAAATTTACCCGAACTACTCTAGCTTTAAAGGAATATTTAAATTAGTTTTAAATAAACCGTTACCTTTTGATTCCTTGTTTGATTTTTCTATTAAAATAACAACATTTGTACTTTTATTGGTTGATTTATTAATTGTTTCTTTATTGCAGAAGAAGGAGAAAGAGCAAAGCCAAAAAATCAGCACGTACAATGACGAGATCGCCAGGCTCCAGGAAGAGTTGAAGAACATCGAGCAGATCAGGGACAGTATACCAGAAAAGTGTTTCAACAAAGTGGAGCTGGAGAAAGAGCGCAGACGACGTTCACTAGGCTAGAACGGGCTATCGAGGCTAGAATAGGCTTAATTAAACTAAAATATACTAGCTGTAAGATGTCTAGGTAGCTTATCATAGTGTAGGTTATACTAGGCTAGGGTTGCTATTGCTAAGCTATCTTAGACTAGACAGTTTCGCTTCGTTTACGTAGTCCGCTTGTTTTGCTTTAGGTGAAAAGAGACCTTTACTTCTCGTTTAGGGATTTCTATTTTTGGTTTAGTTTTTAAATAAATACAAAGAACTTGGTTCTCGAATAACTAATTTTTTTGGGGGAAAATTTACCAAAATTACATTAGTTAAGAATACATGACTTGCTGCGCCAGAATAAATTTTAATTAGTATGGAATGAACCTAACAGAAACTCATTACATTTGTAAAAAAATAATAATATTATTATGATATTATATTTTAATAGGATTTACATTGTGTTTTGGGGCAATTCTGGTTTATTCTGCCGTTATGCGCAGCGTTCCTCACTGTTTCGCAAAAAAACTGCGATTTTTTACCTTGATTGTAGCGAAAGTTAAGGGAAGATATATTTTTAGTGTAGTTTTTCATCTAATGTAAAACAAGCAGATTTTAGGAATTTCACGTAGGAAAAGTGTTCCTAAACGTGTCTTATATTAAATAAGTGTTTTACATATTTGTGGTTTAATTTAAATGGAAACTTGGGGTTGAATATAAATGGAAGGCTGAAGTCGATGTGCTAAAATGTTAGAAATGAGCTGAAATCTTAGAAATAAAATACATTAAATAAAAACAATAAAATAAAATATTATTGAAAATAGTAATCATCATAGGTCGGGGAAGCTAGGGGGTGGTTACCCGGGGTTAATCAAATTTTAAATTCTAGGAGGGAGGTCCCTGGGGGTTCTGGACCCCCCTATCTGTTAGGGGGGGTCGACCCGGGGTGCGAAATTTTGAAATCTAGGGGGGTCAGGTGGGGTCCGGTTTCCACAGCAAAACAGTTTTAAACCGTAATAACTTTTATTGTTCTTTTTATAAGATAATACTACATTTTATTGAATAAAAGCCATATTCATTTATAAAAAGGGTGTAAAAGCATGAATATGTGATGAAAATTCACGTTTTTGGAAGAAAATTTAGTATAAAAAAGGTACCTAAAATTTTCCCGAGGGAGGAGGGGGGGTCAGATTTCAAAATCTAGAGGGGGGTCAGGGGTAAAAAATTCGGAAATTTGGAGGGAGGCCCCCCTAAGTTTTCGTCTAGGGGGGTCTCAAAATTTCGAGGCTACGGGGGTGGACCCCACCCTGCCCCCTCCTTTCTCACCTATAGTAATCATTTACAAGATCCTTCCGATGACGCAAATCTAAGGATTATAATTTGCGTACTTTGTTTAAAATGTTCTGTGGCATTCTTTACTTTTATTTAAAACTTTTTTTTAAATTTAAAACTAAAGACGAATTCTATCAGGGTGAAAACAACAGGGTAGTAAAATAACCACTCGTTCTTCAAGAAAATATCATGTGCAGAAAAACACCTGACGTAACTTAATAATAATTGGTTACATCATCCCTGCCAACTTTTTTTATTATTTTTATTCTCGCGCGTTTATTATTCTTTTCTTCTTGAAGGCGAGCGGTTACGCCCTTAATTTCAGCCTGAAGGATTTTAACTATAGTTTTTTTTATTTTTCATTTTGTTTTTTAAAATCTGTAGAAATTAATCTTGAATCCTGCTTCTTTCTGGAACTTTATTTTATTGCAGTTCACATTAAACATAACCCAGTGACGTGATGAACTTCCATTTTGTATTCATAACCAATAATATAAACCAAAATCATTAGACAATAGTTTAGTTTTAAAATACTTTTATAATTATTATGTTTCATTTTTATAATAAGTTGCTAATTCTATGCAAATTTTTTAATTTATTACATTTTACTATTTTTTTTAAATATGGTGAACGTTTGAAAAAATAAAACAAATGAAGCCTGTTAAATAAAAAGTTAATAGATAAACACAAGTTTGGTATTTCCTTACCTCGAGTGAAGAAATTTTAAAGTTTTTTTTTAAAATACCATTTCTTATATTTTATTCAAAAAATCAAAAACAGCGCTGATATATATACAGGATTATCCTTTTGTAGGTTCGGTCTTATTGTAAATTAATTTTTAATTAACACATTCATTCTAAATTTTTTATTGTTTTATTGAAAAAAAATATTGCAATTATGTTAAGAATTGATAAAGTTATGTATTTCAAAATTCCAAAAATTCTACGGCTTTTTTTAATAAACAAGTAATGAAAATTTAAAATTAGCAATGCACTAAAATATGAAACAGGCCCATGTGTGTTGTTTAAATTTCTTAAGGTTGCCAAGTAAACGTTTTATTAAAACCATGTTAAATTAAATTCAGCAGCAGTCATAACGGTTCCATGCGATTGTTGATTTATCTACAAACACTTTGTTTGCACAAAACCGATCATAATTTCGATTTTAACCAATGATAGTAGGGAAGTGTCGTCAGTGCAGGAAAAGAGTCACAGTATAAAATACGTATAACCTAAGGTTTGAGCCAATTGGTACATGTTTGGCTCTGATATTAAAGAACCGACACTTAAAAATTACCACTTAATTTTTTTGTCACCTTTTAAAAATCGCACACTTTATGATTGTTGTCTGAATTTCTTAGTTTTGATAAATTTTTTATGTTGAAGTTTTTTATATTATTACTGCCATAATTGGTGTTTTAGTGTCTTTTACATTGCTGAAATTAAATTATTTTGTTTTTTTTTAATATTTTGTTTAAATTAAGTAGCTTTCAATTATGTGTGCCTATAATTTAAGCGGTTCTTACAAATAATATGGTGCTTATTTTTTGCTACTTCAATATTTTAAGCTAAAAATTGAAGAAAATTGTATTTTGCTATAAAAACATCAGGTTATATATTATTAATAAAAATGGCAATTTTTCGATATATCAATTAAAAGATTAATGTTATTTTACTTCTTAGGTATAACCCCAGCGACCGCCAGAAAACAAAAAAACTAATTAATTGTATCAATCCAGTTGAGACCTAGTAATTACACTATAATCATATTAGAAATTGCAATTTTTGTTATGCATTAAAAGTTAAAAGTTATTTATTCACATTTCAGGTTTAATAAACCCAATCACCGCCTCAACTACAAAGCATACATGGGCACGGGGGAGGGTGTTTGGGAGGAGTTAATCCCCCCAAATTCTGAGAAGGGAGTTTAAGTTTACCCCCCCCCCACTCAGAAGTGGAGGGGAGGGAGAAAAGGTTATCCCCCCAAATTTAAAAAAAAAAGAAGAAAAATGTCTTTAAAATGATTTCGAACTGCCTCTAAAGTAAGTTTTGATGTCAAAATAAATGTTTTAATCAATAAAAAGCTCAAAAATGTAATAAAAAAGGGGTTTATGACCTGAATTTAGCGTGTTTTTTTTACCTATTTTTTCTTTAAAATTGAAAAACGATGAGTTAAAGGCACTCCAGAAAAAACGATATGGGTATTTTGCGTTTTTCGGATTTTAATCCTCCCCCCTAATTTGTGATTTAACCACTTCCCACTACGGACCAACTTGCCCATGTATGCTACAAAATAATTATTTTTGTTTTAGTCATTAATAAAATAAAAACGTAATTTTCACCAGAATTTTGCTAAAAATAAAACAATGTGCTTTACTTTCTATTGAAAGTTGGAACGGGCTCCTTTCTGATTGAATGAATGATAAAAAATGAAACGAATTTAAAATAATTTATAGAGTCAAAATATAATTAGAAATTCGGGACTATTTCAAAGTCATGCTAAAAAATCTTGTTACACGGTTTTATGAAGAATAAAAAAACATTCTTTTTTTAATTTTGCGTTTAAAGTTTTCTGGTAGTGGTGTTTGATTTTAGTTTACCGGGCCAATTTTAACCTTTTTTGTTTAAAAATAACAGTTTTAAAGTTTGTAAACAAAACATGTGCTTTGGCAACCAAATTTATATTTTACCCAAAGAAAAAGTTGGATTTACAAAATTTATACTAGTCTGTACCTAAAGCAAACTGCTGTACAAACTTATCATTATCGTCAGAACTCTGAACTCTCTGGGCACAAGGAGATAATAGAAACACCAAAAATAGTTTTTATAGAAAATGTTTGAACTCGCGGATTTTAGCTAGTTTTTTATCCAATAAAAATAAGAAACAATAATCTTAAATAATGTTTATTCAAGATAAATTAAACTAAAATTGGACCTTCATTTTTTTTGTTATTGCGCATGTTTTTTTATTACTATAGTTTTCTTTTCTTAAAAAGTAGTTTTTAATTGAAGGTTTGAGTCAGTCAATCATTCATTGTATTTTTTGCATTTATATTGATCATTAACAACAGTAAATTTTCAGTATTTTAACATAATTCTGCAATAAACACATGTTTTATTCTTTTATAGACATTTTAGAAAAAAAAATTCGTAAACGCGAAGCAGTATTTATCTTTGTACGTAAAAAAACTGTTGTAATTATTCTCCACTGGGGCCAATACAAATAGTACTGCTGGTTTGTTTGTTTGTTTGTAAAGATATCCCAATCTTCCCATATAAATTGGAAATTGCTGTTCATATCATCTTGCACAATATTAGCACTCATTACTAATAGGGGCCAGTGCAGCATAATATTATTAAGGACAACCTTGTTAAAGGATTTGAGAAAAAAGTATGTTATGATTATTTTAGATATCCTACTAAAGTATTCATCTGATTGTTGATTGGTTCCAGTCCATTTGTACTTCCTTTGTGGACTTCGACTTACCTTTGTGTAACAGAACCCTTTGCAAAAAGTATTACTGCTAAAAGTATAATTTAAGGATAATAACTAGTTAGTAAGCATGCAATAGGGTCTGGTTCCAGCTTTATCCAATTTATTAGCATCCATGCCATTTCCATTGATTCCTAAAATAGTTACAATAGCCCTCATACCTTTTTCTTTGCACCCCTCCTTGGTCCACCACTAAGCTGTACCATTTTTCCTTCATGTAATATTATACACCTCTAAATGGTGTTACTGTTTATAATTTGAATTACAAGCAGAGGGGATATTCCATGTCGAAAATTGCATTACGTATGTCACGGGGAAAACCACGGGAAGGTTAACTCCCGTAGTACTAAAGGAGCCGTTGGAACTCTTACAATACATAATATTTATGGCAACTATTGGTAAGCTAAATACTATTATTTTTAGATAATATATTGTTAATCAATTTATTTTTATGATAAAATTACATGCCAAATCATTATGTATTCAATACCCAGGGGGTGCACATTTCTCCACTGCTGGTTTAAACTTCGCATCAAAATGAACTTGCTACTTCGGAATGAATTTTTAATTAAAGTCGAAGTGAAACATCTCAGTTAAAATAAATATTATACGATATCCTTTCAACTACAAGAAAGTCTAAAGGCTGGTTCATACTTATGTAAAAATGTCCTTTGGACAAAGTCCAAAGGACAAATACAGCGTATAAACGTATGTAAAAACGTCCTTTGGACTTTGTTCGAAGGACGTTTTTACAAAAGTATTAACCAGCCTAAGTGTGAAAGAAAGATCTTAAACATAATGTTTGTGTTAAATTATTCAGAGAATAATGCCGTAAGTTAATTTTTCCCAAAAATTTAATACTGAACGTTCCTAGAAAACTCCTGTTCCAGAAAAGCTATATTATGCTGTTTCTGCGATAAATGCAACATCCGTGTTCATAAAATTAGATGTTGCGAGGAAAACAACCAGATTTCTATGTGTTTTCTCTCTCTGTGCTTGTGTATTATAGTTTTCGCAATCTGTTGCTTTAATAGTGCTAAATAATTTAAAACTAAAGGAGAATTCAAAAACATTGCTCAATCAATATTAACAAAAATGCAATCTTAAACTGTTTTATACGCTCAATCATAAAAAAAGTTTATTTTAATCTTAAATTTTATTTTTTTTATTGACGAATAAATAGTAAAAAAAGATTGATTTATGAAGGATAATTTTTTTCATGTAAGTTCTTTTGTAACAAAATGCACATTAACCGATTGTTTGTATTATGACTCGTATCAGACTTTTTGTTATATTTTGAATAGAATGGTTTTTTAAGATAGGGTAAGCATGGTCTAAGAGGCAAGACGTTAATTGCAGCTGGTGGGTGTGGGTAAGTCCCTTTAAATTTATTTTAAAAAGATCGTACATCCTCTTATTGATTTGAAAGAAGAAAAAACAAGGCACAAGGTGTCTAAAAATTGTGGGAAATAGAAAAAAGTCGTAAAATTAAAAAAAAACTTCGGAGTTTTTGTGTAAAATGGCGTAGTTGGGTCCGTGATTAGAAGTTTAGGTAAACGTAAATTTCGGCATTCTTCAAGAACAACCCACTTAAGTGGTCACCGGAAAGATGAATTGTTTAAAACCTTGATTTTTCAAGTAAATTATCGTAATAAAATTCACAAATAACATTTATCGTGAACTTTAGACCTTGGTTTCCCTAAGAAACCTAAGCAAAATCTTAAAATCAATCTAAATGTAATGTTTTGTTTGATTTTAAGGTTTTGCTTGGGTTGCTTAGGAAAACTAAGGTCTATATAGTCCACGATTAGGGTTGTTTATGAGTTTTATCATGATAAATTATTTAAATTTATCGCTTTGTCTAAGATTTATTAAAAAACTATTTTAGTTTAAATGTTTGTTCATGAAAAATAACGGTTTTAAACTAGTAGTTCGTCCATGTTTAAAGTAGTCCATCTTTCCAGTGACCACTTGAAGGGGTTGTTCTTGAAGAATGCCTAAATTTATTCCCTACAAACGTTGACAAAAAAATCTCCCATTGCATCGGAACAATTTGTTGTTTTAAACGCAAAATTTAATTTAGTTTTAAAGACAAAATCATCATTTCCCAACGTTCAGGGATCAAATTTTGGATCGTTGCGTTATCCGCGAATTTCTCTCGTAGCTCCAGAATGTCCCCCAGCAAGAAGAAGGTCAAAACGACCCTCGCATCCGATGGTACCGTCGGAACTTCCCTGATGTGGTTCCGCCAGGACTTGCGAGTGGCGGACAACCCAGCTCTGGTCGCGGCCTGCGAGGCCCAAAGAGTCCTGCCAGTGTACATTGTGGATCGAGAAAACTGTGGCGAGCAGAAACCAGGCGCGGCTAGCGACCTCTGGCTCAGCGAGAGTCTGAAACGACTGAATGAAAGACTAGGAGGGAAGCTTCAGTATTACCAGGGGGACCCCTGGACGGTGGGCGTTTTGAAAGTTGGCGCTGGTGGTTAGGAGTGCTATGAAGGTTTTGTGTTTGCTTGATTTTTGCATTTGATATAGCTAGATTAAAATCCAGGATTTTGTGACAAAAGGGAACTACGGTCAAAAATACATTCTTTCTGTTGACGATTGTTAAGTAAAAAAATTCATTATTTTATCTAGGGCTTGTTTAAAAAATACCGATGGGAAATAAAGTTCACCTGTTTCTTCACGACCATTATTTGATTAAAAGTCCTTAAATATCACATATTGACTGTTTTGGGCAACGCAACAGAACAGACGGAACAAGAAACAAATCTAGGAAAGTAAAAACTACCACCCTTCCCTCTCCACTCTTTCGCAAATTGTTTGGGAAAAGTTTTATTTATTATTTGGTACCACTGATCACTGATGGACAGCCTGTATTTTTGGCGGTTCCCACAAAAAACATTTCGAAAACTTTTAACTGAGCATTTTATATTTCTCAAAACTTTATTTTTCAATTTTTTTGTTATTAAACCACCTTACCTAAAAGTTTTTGATTTTTCAAAATTTTTTTGATATTTTTTTAGCTTTGTTAGATAGGCATCTTCCCCTGGTCACTTATGTTCGCACTGCCATCCAATGTGTCCATCGGTAATTGGTAATCCATGACCATAGACAACTAAACAAACGTCCACCGTCTGAAAGATTCTCAAAGGTCTGATCCAACGGCACGACGTTGAGGCAGTATATTTTAATCGCTGCTTCGAGCCGTGGCAACTAGAACGAGACCGCGCCATCGAGAAAGCTCTGGAAGCCAACGGCGAGGCAGTCTGCCATATCTCCAACGCCAGCCTCCTGTGGGAGCCCTGGACCGTTTTGAAAGGCGATGGAACGCCCTACAAGGTCCGATGATTGAACATTAAGAGTCACATGATCCCCGGGTCTTATGGACACCTAATATGTTATGCTCTTATGTATTGACTAACTAACTTTATGCTAATGTTATTCTTGAGTTGAAATTTATGGATTTTTTTTATAACTTTTAAAATGTTCGTTAAGAACCGTAAAGAGGTGTACGGCAAGGTCAGATAATTGTTTACTCCGACTCCATTCCTCCTAGCCTCAAAAAGTTCTTCAGCTCCTTCTTCTTCCTTTTAAAATTTTCTGAAACTGATTCCCCTCCCCTCCCCCTCTTTCTCATTTCTAGGATTTATTTTTAAGTATTTAATTTTTTTTCTTAAATTTTTCACGAAACCGCCATACTTTTTAGCACAAATCAATAATTTTTACACCGTTTGCCATAAAAACTCACCTTCCCCGATCCGATACTCCATTATTTACAATAATACACGCAAGAACAAGCCTTGTTCTCGAGAAAACTAATTTAATATTTAAATAATAAATCAGCATAGAAGATGTGGCAACCACAAATAATGCTATTAATGCATACATGCTAGATGCTAACATAACAATACTTATCTATCTTAACACTTTTATTTTTAGGTATATATTTACACAAACATTAGTATAT
The DNA here is from genome assembly GCA_030248175.1 of Microlaimidae sp. YZB2_3. Classification (NCBI taxonomy): domain Eukaryota; kingdom Metazoa; phylum Nematoda; class Chromadorea; order Desmodorida; family Microlaimidae; species Microlaimidae sp. YZB2_3. The sequence goes on along the minus strand of JASAMX010011651.1, from coordinate 47,848 downwards.
ACAAACTAAAGTGGTTGGTTGTCACCTCAGTGACTATTCTGTTTTTTTAGCGATACTGGGAAAATTTTAACAAAAAAAAAATTTTGTTTGAGTTCTTATAACTTTTGAACGCGCTGTGATCAATATGCCAATATCTCGCGTTAAGGTCCTGAAAAAAATTTTATATTTAAATTTTTGAGGATTAGCCCCAAAACCCCCCAAATTTAGGGGCAATTTTTTTCAGCCAAATTTCTAACTTTTTACCATATGAGTCCTTACGTCTGAAAATTTTGGTGCAGATTGCTCATACTTTCCTGAGTTTAAAAATATATAATTTGTTAGGGGTAACCTACCTGGGTCCGGTTCCGTACCCCGAGAGTTTAAAGGGGGTGAATTTTACGATTTTTGCCAAAATTCTTTGTATGGGGGACACATTATGCATATTTTGGCATCATGCTCAAAAACTGTTAGAGCCACAGGCCTGAGACCGGAGGGGATTTATGCGTTAATTTAAGTCCTACATTTTGGTGATAGTCCCAAAAAATCTTGATGCCCTAAGGCACTGCAATGGTTGACCCCTAAAAAAACTTTTGACACAGCCCTTCTACATAGGCGAGTAATATATCATTTTAAAGCTTTCGGCGTGCTGATGTAAAAAATATAAAAAAATTTGCTCCAAATAGTCAGGTAACCAAAATACAGACCCCTTTGTACCCCCAAAATTAGTAAGGGTGATTTTTTTGTTTTTATTATTTAAAAGCCGTGTTTATGTTCGTTTAAAAGCTTAAATGCATGTTGATTTCATAAATAAACTTTAGTTTAAAATTTTTTACGGTTACCCGGTTACATGCCCCCAAATACCCCCAAATTTGAAAAGTGGTGATTTTGTCATTTTTTCATTTTAAGTGACGTGCTTATACTTAGAAAATAATAAACAAACTGCTTGTAAAAAAAGGTCCCATTTAAATGGGACCTGGTCCCATTTAAATGGGACCTTTTGATTTTGGTCCCATTTAAATGGGATCCCATTTAAATAAGTCCCATTTAAATGGGATCCCATTTAAATGGGATCCCATTTAAATGGGATCCCATTTAAATGGGACCTATTTAAATGGGATCCCATTTAAATGGGATCCCATTTAAATGGGACCTATTTAAATGGGATCCCATTCAAATAATTTAAATGGGCTCCCATTTAAATGGGACCTATTTACATGGGATCCAATTTAAAGGGGATCCCATTTACATGGGACTTATTGAAATGGGATCCCATTTAAATGGGATCCCATTTAAATGGGACCTATTTAAATGAGAATCCCTTTAATGGGACCTATGAATAAAAAAAATTACAACAATTTTTTTTATTAATAAATACGCATCATTTTATATTGTTTTTTATTTGAGCGGCAGTCTGACGTGCGTAATTAAAAAACAAGAAAAAATTTATTAACGCATCATTTTAAATTGTTTTCGCGTGAGCGGCGATCGCATATGCCACATACACACATACGCTTTTTTTTAAAATTTTTCTTTAAATCATTTTCAGCAAACTTACACTTCAATTTTTTTAATGACTTATATTTTGTGAATACACGAAAATTTGAAAAAAAATTAGCGTTCTATTTAATTTTTAAAAATTATATTAGCACTGATATTTAAATAGTTTTTTAAATTTAAATTTTTCATCAAAAGTAATTATATTGTTTTCTTAATACAACCCTATTTTATAGCTGACGAATATTGAAACATATTGTGATCTAGTTTCGTGAAAAAGGTTCTTTTTAGTTTTTCTTTTAAATGGGATCCCATTTAAATAGGTCCCATTTAAATGGGACCCCATTTAAATGGGATCCCATTTAAATAGGTCCCATTTAAATGGGATCCCATTTAAATGGGATCCCATTTAAATAAGTCCCATTTAAATGGGACCTATTTAAATGGGATCCCATTTAAATGGGATCCCATTTAAATGGGACTTATTTAAATGGGATCCCATTTAAATGGGACCAAAATCAAAAGGTCCCATTTAAATGGGACCTTTTTTTACAAGCAGTTTGTTCTAAGTGTCTCATTTTTGATAAAACTTGTTAAAAAATGTTCAGCATAGATAAGAAAAGCGGGGTGGTAAGAAGTGGTGGTGGAATTTATTTGATCTCCATAGTTCTAAATTTTGTTTCTTTTGCCACTACTATTTAAAATCTCAGGAGCCTCCTTTCCGCAATTTTTTTAACTTTGCATCTCCCCGTCTCAGGACAAATTTAAAACAACATTTTATCGCAGGTTTTTACAGAAGAAAACGCGCGTTTTTAAAACAATTCTATTATATGTATTTTAAAACATTTTTTATAACATAATTTTCAGTTAAAATGTAATATTAAAAAGAAACAAATATTTTAACAGGATTTTACTGTATAATATTTCCACCCTGACCGCTTTCTATCACCATGTCAATAATTTTTTTTTCATTTCTCGTAGGCTTTCTAAACAGTCGGGTCCCCGCCCCCTCCCTGTAGTTAAACCACAATTTTAAAAATCTTAAGTGACATTTACCGCGATTAATCTCCAACTTTCGGGACTGTACTCACGTATTAAGAGTAAGGGTCGGTGATTAAGATGTGGAATGAGAGAAAACTCTAATAATTTGGAAGCTAGAGGGTTGTGAGCCCTACCTTAAATCCCTTACTTATTTTCATCTTCATCATTCTAAATTAATAAAGAAACACGTCTGATTAAATTTATAACAAAATTGTTACTATTTTAAATGTTGGGTGAACTGTGGGTTACCACCAGTTTGGAACACTAAAAAAAATTAACCGCATTTTATTGCAGAAGAGATTTTGAGTAGCTGCACGATAATATTGAATGTAGTTATCAAAGCCAAATACGACCGATAACAAACCGACTATTCCAACGGAATTAAAACCAGACAAATAAATGCTTCATAATCCTTAATGACACTACTGAGTTTGTCCGAGCTGGGTCGTTGGCTGGGAGCGAGCGCCTTTGAGCTTTGGATGCACGTTGTGGCGCTTTTGGCCTTTACCATCCTCTTAGCCATCCGTGTGGACGTTCCCACTCTGGGGCTGAGCTGGTGGGCGGTGTTCAGCCCTTTGTTGGGCGCCTGCGCCCTTCAGTCTTATTTCATTCTCATCGTTTTCGTTCGCAGGTATATTATTTTTTTCTATGTTAACATTATTGCAAGGAATTAGTTTTCAATCTTCCGTAATACATAAAAAAGTTGGGTTGCAATGTACTAGGTTTTATTGCATTTGTAATGGGACATACGGACTAGTGTTGTAAAAACTGTTGATTTTGGATTATTTTAAGTAAAAGTAAAAGTAATTTGAAAAATTTTAATTTAAGTAAAGTAAGAGTAAAAGTAATTTGTGATTTTTTAATTTAAGTAAAGTAAAAGTAAAAGTCATGGTCAAAATTTTATTTAAGTAAAGTAAAAGTAAAAGTAAGACCAATTTTTTAAAGTAAAAGTAAGAGTAAAAGTATAATAAAAGTAATTTTGAAACGGAGCAAAACACCGGTTTTTGGAGCTCCATAGCTCTGTTCTAAAGTTTTTTGCTTATTTTATGTATAAACTGTCATTTTAATAACTTTTTTAGTCAAAATAAATGGTTTTAGCGTGTTAACGGTTTAAAAAATTATCTTTTGCCATTCACTTTACAACAAGCCCATAGGGAATCTACCCATTGAAATTACTTAAATTTTACTTAAATTAATTTAAGTGTTTGCAGAGGAAAATCTGAGTAAGAGTAAAAGTAAAAGTATTTGAAATTTTAAAAGTCGTGTAAGAGTAAAAGTAAAAGTAATTGAAATTTTAAACGTCGAGTAAAAGTAAAAGTAATCCAAAATCCGTTACTTTTATTACTTTAAGTAAAAGTAACTTTTTACAACAGTAATACGGACATAGGGTGTATGATATTTATACCATGCAAATAAGTATAATGCATGATAGTAAATGTCTAAAATTATTTCTACGTTTAAGGTATATGGAGCGCAGGGCTCTCCGCAGCCTCGTCAGCACGGCGCTTGTCTCGTATATCGGTGTGACTCTCTTGGCAATCTTCCAAGTGCTCCTCTGTTGGTATCTGACTTATGTGTCGGGTACCGTGAGAGAAGAGACTCGAAATAGACCGACTCTCTCCGTCATCTTTGTGCCGGTCTATTTATTTCTCGGCTTATTGCTATTTAGAGCATGTAAATTAACTTTTGTGTGATAATGTAAATAAAAAAATTATCATTGAAAATAACCTTTGTATGTGCATAATTAATATTATTTGTTTGACATATCCACGCCAAATTTGTTTATTAGAAGTTTTTGTCTTTTCAGTAAATTTTCGAACTTAAGGGGGGAGAAATAAGTAGCCCAACTTTAGGCAGCAAACCACACAAAAACAGACAGTTACAATTCTTGGTTTTTTACTGAGCGGAAACCGCTTTCATACTCCAGAAACAACCAATGAAACATTGAATATATTTTTACTAATAGGTGGCACGTGACAAGGTTACGCCAATTCTGTGCCTATAATTTAAGAATATAAATTTAGAACTTTATTTCTTATTAGTATGGATTTTTTCTTACTACAGCTAATATTATTATACCATAATAACCAAAATTTTTAAAAATAGCTTCAACACGAAAACGCCACAGGTCGGAAATTTTTAGCTACTGTCATTCCTCATTACTTAATTTCAAATTTCAACTTATTACACAATATTTGCATGTTTCAAACCTTTAGTTAACCAAGATACGTCATTCCAAGATAAGGTTGGGTCAAACAATTTTTTGACATATTCGCTGAATCCTGATGATCCTGATATTTCAGTTTGCATTGCCGAAGATTTAGATTGTTTAATGTCAAAATTTGCCATTCTGAAAACAATTTAATTTGATGCTATGATGAACTCACGTATACACTATGATATAGGTAAATGCATAAATCATACACGTGAAAATAACGTTGCACAGTATTGTAACTTACGAATCAGTACGGGATCAGTACAACACGACTGGGAACATTTTTTCTTTTCATGGCTAATTAATTATAAGTATTGTTTTATTATTAAAAAACATGATTTTTTTCGCTTTAAAACCTTACTGCGTCAAATTTTTGTCAATCTTTTAAAAAAGAGCTGCTTTGAAGGAGAGATATTGGGATTCTACTTGCATTAACCCCTTAAATATTAGTTAAAGTCGGTTTCTTAAACCCTTATCATTGATATTCATTGGGTTGGAATTGACAGAACTGCACCCAGACGGTTTGGGGTGAATTAAAAATTACTTTGTTACGTTTTTTTTTCATAATTGGTAACCGACGACCATACCTTTTATTAAAAAATGCTCCGCATTTAGGGAACCCACATGGGAATCAAAATTTTTACAAAGGCATGCGCACGGCCACATGTGTCTTTGACAAAGACACTTTGATTATTATCCGTGTTTCAAGACAAAATAATTATTTTTTAATAGTTAACATCCTGTTCGACATTGACCTTTTGTGAAATCAAGAATGAAGACAGAACAAAAGGTGTCTTTACAGTTAAAGACTGGTGGCAAGGTCAAAAACCTCTCTGAGTTGGGCGCAAATGCATCAGGTTTGCAGGATTATAGAGTGACCATATTTTCGCTTAGTCTCGGTCGTGACTACGATTTCTTTCACTATATAACTGTTTTGTGTTTGGTTTATGCAAATGCTGCTGAGTAACCCGTCACTCAAACTGACTTAAAAAGACCCTATAGTAGACCCTGGGCAGCAATGCTAAACTTTACCTCAAATGAGACGGGAGGGAAAAACCGTTTCTGACGTCATCACGCCGTTTTCCGCTAACAGGTGTATCCACAGTCAGGACCAAGGCTTTGTATCCGGCCGCTTCGGCTCGTTTTACCAATCTTTTGCTTTCTTCTCGATCTCTAAAAATTTTTCCTCCTTCAATGTAAACTCTTATTTTGTTGTGCGGTGTGTTAGATTTAAAACAAACATAAAAGAAATAGAGACCTTCGACCTGTGAAACTGTCACATACGGTTAAAGCATAGGTGGGCACGGGGGGTGGTTAGGGAGGGTTATATCCCCCAAAAATCCCGATTATAGCCGATAACCCCCTAAAATTTGGGGGTACCCTGGACACCCCCCCCCCTCCTAAAATTTGGGGTTCCCAATACTAAAAACGCTAAAAATGGGGTATTTGAGGTATACCCCAAAAAAATTTGGGGACGCCCCCCCCCCCAAATTTAGGGGGTCGGGTATACCCACCAAAATCTCGGAGGCTGCCCACTTATGGGTTAAAGTGATTCAACAACCGTTGGGAGACTATAGTAATGCAAACAATAGTTAACATATTAAAATTTTTCAAAATTTTTTAATGGATTTAATATTTTCAGGTTGTTTGCTGAATCTTATTAGGAAAGAAGCCAAAGTTACAAAATAGTAAAATTAGAAAAAAAGGATAGTTCACATTTAAAGTGAGAAGTGACAACGCGTTGGCTTTAGAATAACAAGTGACAACCTTATTTGCACCAGAGTGACAAGTGAAAAGCCCACTCTGCGATTTATTCTTATGGCATATTTAAGCGGATTGTTTCCATGGTAATGCTAAGCTAAGTAAAAATTTTTTTGTCTACTTCAAAAATATGTTTTCTGTGCAAAAGGGATAAATACAGATGAAAAGTAGGTCGAACATTTTAGTGCATTTTGTTTTGATTTATCCTTTTAGGGGGGGGGGGGGCAGAAACGAAAGAATTGTTCAGTGAGATGAAAAACTGCAAAACCCTTTATATTTCAGAATCAATTTATTATTTTATAAATAAAAATTATTAGTTTAATAATATCAAGGGCATCAATAGCGTTGCTAATCATTCATTCTTTTGCGTTGGGAATAGCAAACCAAAAAAGGCCAAAGCAATTTATAAACTTTTACTTGTAAACGTAGAGTTGAAACCATCTTACACCTCCAGGAGCAGCAGAACTAATATCTTCCAAACTGGTAGTAGCGATAGTGCTGGCCATCATCAGCGTTCCTGTTGCAGCCCCCGCTAAACTATTATTGGTTTTAGCAGCAATTATTAATACTGCACATATAATACCTTGTTTATTCTAACCTTTCAACATATGTTACATGTACATGAACAATGTGTATTTTTTATATGCGGGTATGAATTATCTCTCATTTGAGCAGTTTCTTTATAAAAAAAGTTCATACGAGTCAATATTGTACAATAATAAATCAATCACGCCAGAAATAGAGTTGGTTGTTATCATAAGTGTGATGAAAACACTTTTACTTTAATTATAAAAGTAACGGATTTTGGTTTTCTTTTTAATTTTACTCTTCTACTCCACTTTTAAATTACTCTTATTTTTAATCTTATTCGAATTGTTTCCACCAACAACTTAAAACAACCTAAGTAAAATATTTACCAAAGTAATTTGAATGATTCCCGGGCTTGTAATGAGTGGCAAGGTGAAAATTTTGAGCGGTTAACACGCTAAATTTATCTATTTATACCAAAAGACTGATTCAAACGAAATTTTATACACATAAAAAAACAAGAGCGGAGCTTCAAAAATCAGTGTTTCGGCTTGTAGCCCAGGTAAAAATCCAGAGTTTTATTTTGAATTATGCATCTCAGAGCTCTGGCACGCAAAAATTTTACATGAACAAAAATAGTTATTTTATTAGGTTTTTTGGAAGGCATTTTGAAATATAAATTTTCAGCCCCGCATAGAAACAAACATGCAAATTTTATTTAATATAATAATGGTAGTTTTGCTAAATATACATGTGCAGATAATCGTTAATGCCGAGTCAATGGCTGCAGTATTTAGGTTTTCCACTCATTAATAAACATATTTTTTTCTTTATTATTAATTTAATCTAGTTTAAGACAAGAAATGTTTATTTTAGTAAATTCGAAAGAAAATCTTATTGTGAAAATCTGTTGTCTAAAATAAAGATATGGATGTGGTAATTTCAATATTAACTCATTATAACACTTCCTTTTCCCTTTTTATATAAGCTTTCCATGTATAGCTTTCCAGTATTTAGCTTAAAAGTGCGGTACCCAAAGTTTTTATCTTCGATTTTGATTATTTTTTGTGAAAAGCTCACCCCTGTCCCAATAGCACATAAAATTTTTTTCATCAAAATATCCCCAGTGGTTCAAAAGATATAACCCTCCAAAAATAACGTTCTTCGAAAATTCTGTACTTGAACTCAATGGGTATTACAATTTAAATTACAAATTATACACTCAAAAAAAAGCGACTACTTTCTACTTTAATTTGATACCTTGATCATTAATATTGGTGCAATATTTGTCAAAATATCGCGTTTCTCGAACAAAAAACCCTTGATTTTTTCGCTAAAAACACCAAACGACGGCAGTGATTTGATGAAGTTTGCCCAACATTTTTGCCTACACTTCGTAAGTTTACCGAAAAACTTGCGGGATTTGTATAGAAAACGTGATATTTCAACAAATACTGCACCAATCTTAAGATTTAAGCATTGAATCAAAGTAGAAAGTAGCCGCTCTCTTTAAGTGTATATTTTGAAAATTAAAATTTCATACCTATTGTTTCAAGTACAAAATTGTCGAAAAACGCAATTTTTGGAGGGTCATATCTCCTGAACCACTAGAAATATTATGATAAAAAATTTTTGTTGGCTATTGGGGGCAGGGGTAAGGTTTTTACAAAAAAATACTCAAGATCAAAGACAAAAAGTTTAACTCGGTACGTACCGCACCTTTTAACCATTTTGGTGGTCGGAGATGAAAGTGCAACACAAGCAAAATGCAATGCAATAGAAATATTTATGGACAGAAAGACATTATAAGAAGGTTTATATCCGTTATAAACACAGCTGGGGTGAGAATTAATATAAGACACTACAGTAAAGCATTAAACTTAACAATATTGAAGTTTTTAATCAAAATTAAAAAAGTTACTTTACGCTTACTTTTAACTTACAAGAGTATAGGGCTTACTTTTATTTTACTTAAATAAAATTCCATTCTAACCGGTTTTTTTCACTACAATTTTACTAAAATTCAAAATCACCTGCCTAATCATGACTAGCAGTACTAACAATTGCACAAACCTCTACTCGTAGCTTTTTCTCCTTCCGGATGCGCCATGCACTGACTGGCAGTGGGAGCAATAGCCAAGGGGGATTTGAGTTTGTCGCCGAATATTGAAATAGATAAATCCCTAACAGAAACATTCCGTAGCATACGGGGTCGAATAACAATGCTAAAATTGTTAAAATGCTAAGAGGTGGAGATGTAACGAAAAAAAGTTTTTTTTTCTCAAAACTCAAGCCTTTTTATACCGATCTCTACGGAAAAAATACAGAATATTTTTAAGTTTTAAAAAAACTATGATGGTGCGGGAGTCCTGAATGTTACAGAGCAAATTTCTGATTATTTTTAAATTTTATGAATGACAGAAAGACTGTTTTTTTTATTATAATCCAGTCACGTTAATGGAACCCTTAGTCAATGGTAAGACAGACCTGTGCACGGTCTGGAAATGCCCCCCGTTTTATTGGAGGATTTGCCCCCCCCATTTTATTGCCCCCCCGCCAAAAAATGAAAAAGTACCCTAAAATTATGACGCCCTATGATGACGCCATCATCGCAATTTTTTTTGCAGTTTTTAGCCTATTTCAATGTTTTTTAAGCCATTTCAGACCTATTTTTACCTTTATTTTCGCTTTTTTTGTCCCGTTTTTCTCTTTTACCTCCTTTTTTTCTCTTTTTTTCTTTCCCCCCACTGCTTGCCCCCCCCCCCCGTTTTCATTGCCCCCCCCCCCGTTTCAAAAAGTTGCTCCCCCTTTGATTGCCCCTCCCCCCGTTTAAACCCCGAGGGGAGTAAGGTCTGGTAAGGAAAACAAAAATACTAATTGATTTTTAATTTTACGAATAAATAGAAGACGAAAAAAATAGAAGAATGTGTTACTAATTTTAGAAATGTTAGTAAAATTTTTTATAAGATAATAAAATAAAAGGACTAAAAACAAAAAAATTGCGATCTACAAGAAAAGTTATAATGATACCGTACGATAACTAATTTTAAAAATCATCTATTGCTTTAATTATATTAATTTTACTTTAAAATTTATGTCTTAATTAACTTTCTGCTCTTTATATCTAGGCTTGTTTGAAGGAATTTGGCTTGGCTTTGAATCATGACGCTAACTAAACTTTGTTTGCTAGATTTTCTAACTAGAATCTAATTTTTACTCACTGTAATACAAGGCAAAATTTAATAGCCGATTTTTTTCAAATTAAATGTAATATTTACAACATAGAAACATTAACGTGCTTAAGCAAGAACTTACAATATTTATTTAAATTTACAAAAACAACTAAATGTTTTAAAAAATTGTTAAAATTAAAATTAAAATAAACACCTTATTTTAAAATTCTTTTCCAATTGTTATTTTATGTTATTAAATATAATGACAAACCTGCCTTAAAAAATAATTAATTATTAATAATTTTGTTTATTTGTTAAGAAATAACGAATTAGTCAAAAAATTAGTTACTTGTTTCTATGATAGATTAATTTATTCTGGGGGCATAGCTACCCTAAATGTTTGTTGCCTAAAAACTGAAATTTCCTGATAAAATCTATACCAGTAATTTATAATCTACAATAGAAAAGTAAAAAACATTTAGTAAAAACAAATTTTTATAATATTTATTAAATATAAAATTTAAAATCTTATAATCTATAAAGAAATGAATTTAATAAACACTTTAAAAAATATATTAAGATAAATTTAAGTGAAAATAGAGATGGTAAACTAACACTCTTTGAAATTCACGTAAGAAAAACATGACGCAAATAAATAATAATGGGTTACATAACTATTGAAAACTTTTATTTTCGCTCCTTTATTTTTATTTCTTTGCAGAGCGTTACGCCCTTAAATTATCGGGACACTTACTTTAGTTAAAAATATTTATATTTTCATTATTTATCAATTTAAAAAATATAACGTTATTTAATTTTTAATCTAATATAATGAATTATTTCAAATTTAAAATATTGTTTTAAACTAACAAACATGTTTAATGAAAAAAGTGTTTATTACATGATGAAAATGTTAAATATTTTGTTAATCAAAAAAAAAAATCAAAATTTGCGAATTGCAAAAATTTTCACGTTTGTAAAAACACCGTCAATATTTAAATTCAATATTTATTATTGATTAAATTGAAAACTAATTAAAAATCACATTATATAAAAATTTATTTTATTATTACGTCATATAATATGTTTAGAATGTCATATAAATAGGTATTATAAAAAAAAAAAAATATGTAAAAAATTTAAACTTTCTAATCTAATCTAAATACTTCTACTAAACATACTAAAAACTCGTTATGAAGATAATAACTTAGCCATTATAAAAAAAAAAAATGTACAATAATTCTTTAAAATTAACAAAGGCTTTATTAAATTATTAATTAAAATATACTTTCAAAATTTATTTATAAATAAATATAATAAGCACCTACAATAAAAACAAATTTTTTATATATCTATAATTTAAATTATCTATAATTAAATTAGTCTATATTAAATATCTATAAGTACATAAATAAAATAAATTAATAATAACTTGTCGTAATTAACTTTTGCAGGTAAAGGAAATTTTAAAAGCTTTTTTTTAACGTATCGAAATGATAAAAAAATTTCTAGGTTTTAACGTAATGGTAAAAGTTATTTGTTATTACGTTAAACCCTGAAGAAATGTTTTTTAACATTTCGAAACTTGAATAAAATTTTTAAAATTTGTTTTATCTGATGTATCAGTACAATTATAAATTATTACTTAAGGAACTAAAAGATTTCCGATTAATAAATAACATTTATTAAGTAGTTCCTAATTTTTTTATATATTTTGTAAGATGTGAAAAAAAAAAGTTAACATCGTTATGTAATTTAAAATTTGCTAAAATCCTTTAATTCTTTTATTAAATATAAAAAAACTCATAAGAAAAAAACGAATTTTCAAAAAACTAAACTCTAAAAATCGTGCGCCAAAACGCTAGCAGAAAATGCGCTTCTTGCGTAAAAAATTCGAAATTTCATTCGACTATTCTTCAAAATTTTAATTAAAAAATTATGTACATCAAAATTCCTTTCTGTGTTATACATTCTTATAAAATCAAGAATAATTAACACAAGATAATCGCTGTACACTAATTTCTGATAAAGCTTTTAATTGAAATAATTAAAAATATTTAACAAAAAATTCAATTATTACTGAAAAAAAATCGCATTTCCCTAAAAATCAAAATTTGCTAGAAATCAAACTCAAAAAACATTAACTTGTTAAAGAGTCAAATATGTGTTTTTAAAATTTGATTAAATTTATGTGTTTATAAAAATTTTGCTACAACAAATAATATAACAAAATATATTAAAATAAAAAGTTAAATATTATAATTCAATTTATTATATTATTTAAATCTAATTTCATATCGACTATAATCAATTCCCCGATTTTCCTTACATGCAACAACCTAAAGATAAAAAATGTTTTACCCTAATACTTATTTCTTATAATAAGATTTACAAAAGTCAAATAAACAACTATGAACCATCACCTACGCTACCGTCCATAATTATTAGCGTAATTTTATAAGTTTAATTCAGGCTTTATTTTAAATAACAATTTTACTAATAAAATAATCAATTTCTAACTTTAGACGCACGCACACGTTTAAGAAACAGTTACTAAAAACAATTTAAAAATTTAAGATTATGCTGAAAAATAAATAATGTATTAATTTTATTGTGTTTTGAAAAAACATTAAGAGAATTTTTTAAAGATAAAATTTAGTTTTGTTTGATAAAAACATATTTTATAAAAATAAATTTCAATTTCATTCTATTTTGATCTCGAGTTAAAATATCAGACATAGAAGTTAACTTTGTTTCATAATTAAGAAACTTGATGGTCTAATCAAATCGAAAATATAATAACGAAAAATATGCAATCCCTATATAAAAAGTTAAAAGACTGCGTATGCTATTATGACATACCTTTAATATTATTATAACGGCATAATTTAGTATTTTAATTCATCCAAATTTTCATGGAGAGGATATTATTATAATGGTATAACTTAATTTTATACCGAAATAAAATGCATATATTGAAGATATATTAAACAAATAAAACTACTTCAATCCATGATAAATTAAGTTACGCCATTATAATGAAAAATTCTCCAGGAAGATTCGGGTAAATTAAAATAGCAAATTAATGCCGTTGTAATTTTGGATTGTATTCTAATGGAAAATTTTGAAAGTAAGTCATTATAATGGCATACGCTGTCTTAACTATTTAGGAGTTGCACATTTTTTGTTATAATAGGCATATTATATTTTTGCTCAAATTAAGAAACCTTAGTCGAGTTCAATAAATGTCTAAGGATTTTTCTATATTAAATAAAAATTAGTAAAAACAGTAAAAAATGTAGCGTAAGATTTAATTTTGAAAATTTTGACATTTAAATATAAAAAATTACCATTCTTTAGAGAAAAACTATATTATTTTATTATGGTTTTTTTCTAAAGAATAGAAAAACTATATTATTATAAACCCATGTATTTTGAAAACTAATATATGGCAGCCGACACCCAATATGGATTGTATCAGGTGCAGCTGCAAAGATATTTCCATAACATAAATTTATTATAAAAATGAGTTTTGTCTAAAATATGGATATTATATAAATAAAAAATAACAACTTTTTACCGGCTAAAGCCATCGTGGTATCCAGTTCTTGATTCAAAATATTTAACACTTCCTTTACACCAGCTTCCCCCTGAAACAATACTATTTTATTTGTGTCGTTATAACATATGGGAAGTTGTGGAGTGGGGGGGGGGGTTAAACCCAAATTGGAGAGGGGCGTTAAAATCCGAGAAACGCAAAATACCCATATCGTTTTTTTTTGGAGTGCATTTTACCCATATCGTTTTTCGATTTTGAAGGAAAAATAGGTAAAAAACGCTAATTTTAGGTCAAAAAGCCCTTTTTATTGCATTTTTGAGCTTTTTATTGCTTAAAACATTCATTTTGACCTCAAAACTTAAATTTGGAGGCAGTTAAAAGTCATTTTAAAGACATTTTTTTTCTTCATTTTTCCAAAATTGGGGGGCGGGTTAAGCTTTTCTCCCCCCCCCCACTTCTGAGTGGGGGGGGGGGGGGTACCTTTGATTGGGGGGGGTTAACCCCCCATCCCCCCCGTGCCCATGTATGTCTATAACTATATATAGCAAACAAAAATTCAGTTGAAGTTTAAAATACAATAACTAAGATTGGGTTTTCCAATTTTTCACTGATTAAAAACAGAGTGCAGTATTTGATCATTGAGTCAAAATGAACATAGTTTATGACGTGGGAATATGATAATAAAACTTAAACTAAAGACATTTCTAAAATTTGGTAAAAGTACTTATTTAAATTTGGGAAATAATGTGGTAAAACTCTTAAACTAACCAAACCGTTAAAAACCAATTACACCAAGGCTAACCTTAAAAACTCATTCCGTCTTAAAATTGAATTAATGCAATAATTATAGTTGATAAAATAAATATAATTTAAAGAGTAATGAATTTTTTTTAATGTTCTACAATTAGAAATTAAAATAATAACTGGGTATAAAAACACAAAAAGTAGGAGTTTCTAATAGACAGATGTATTTTTTAGAAGGGAGTAATAGGAAAGGTGTTCCCAGTATCCAGGCCTGCACGAGGTGGGAATGCAAAGCGAAGCGAAACAACACCTATCAACGCATCGCCTTCAAATCTGGACCAAACCGAAACCAGTCAACTCTGGCACCTTTTTGCCAAGCTCCAATCCGAAACCCGCGCTCTGGCTGGAGCTTCAAATACTGCGCGCGGGGGACGTCGAAACAAACCCTGGTCCCAGGGTCACAATAACATACGGCACATGTAAAATTTGCAATACAAACATTACTAACAAACAAACACTAATACAATGCAAAAACAAACACACACCACACTGGGTTCATGCAAAATGCGGGCAAACCACACCTAAACAATACAAACAACAACCAACATGGTCTTGCCAATTACACACTTTACACCAAACACAAAAAACAGCAATCATTAAAACAAAACAACAAACAAACACCAAAACACAACAACACAACACAAATAACAACCAACAAGCACACACAACCAACACCACAACACAACAAACACATAACAACACTAACGCACAACACTCCAAATCAAAACTAAAAATACTACAAATAAACATTAACGGCATTAACACAAGCATCACAGAGCTACAAATGCTCGCCAACAAAACTCAAGCAGACATCATAACAGTACAAGAAACAAAACTCAAAGCATCGCAAACAAATACACCAAAACTACAAGACTACACCGCATGCAGACAAGACAGACAAGGCAAAACCGGGGGAGGACTACTCACATACATACACAAAGACATTGTCTTCTCCCAACTCAATTCTACTCAAACTCCACAACAAACACACAACACTGCAGAGCTACTCATAACACGCATACACAAAACACAAAAGCAACACATAGACATTGCAAACATCTACATCCCTCCAAGGGACACTCAATCAGCAACAACAGAAAACAACCAAATAGCAGACACAACTCACATCATACACCAACTCACTCAGCAAGACAACACAATCATCACAGGCGACATAAACGCTCACTCCCCTCTATGGTTTTCCCCCATAGAAGATCGTAGAGGGGAAGCAGTAGCGGACATCATCTTAAACTCTAAACACACAATACTCAACACAAACACACCAACACGCAAGCCAATAGCAACAAATCAGCAACAAACATCTCCAGACATCACAACAATCTCAACAAACATCAACAACACCCACTCATGGCAAACACTACATGCACTCAATTCAGACCACCTACCAATACTCACAACACTAAACATGCACACACCAAAACAACATCACACCAAAACAACATTCACAAATTACAAAAAAGCAAACTGGCAAGCTTTCACCACATATATAGAAGACAACATTCAAACACTCCCACCCACCACAAACATACATCAAGCAAACAAAGCATTCACAAAACTCATTATTCAAGCAGACAAAGCATATATTCCCAAAGGTCACATTAAGCACACAAACAGGCCACTACCACAACATATTCTACAACTCACACAAAAACGCAACGCACTCAGACAAACAAACTCCAAACATCCAAACATACAACAACTAAACAAACAAATACAAAAACAAATAGCAGAACATAAAGCAAACATCTGGCAACAACACATCACAAAACACTTTACTCACAAACACAACTCATACAAACTATACAACACAATAGCACAACTCAACAACAAAAAACAACGTACAGACAAAAACAGGGCAATCACATTCAACACAAAAACAATCACTCGCCCACACAGCATAGCAAAACATTTCAACAAACAGTTTACACAATCCACAACCCACAAAACAAACAAAACATACCGCAAAATCACACGCGCAATTAAACAACTAAAATCCACACCCATCACACTAACAGTACAGCAAACAATCACAGCAATACAACACAGCAAAACAAACAATTCAGTTGGGCCTGACAACACAAACATACAACACCTTAAACATCTAGGCAACAAAGCACTACAATACATCACAAAACTCTACACCAACATCATAAACACAAACACAATACCACACAGTTGGAAACTTTCCAACTACATCCCAATCCCAAAACCAAACAAAAACATCAACAACAGCCAATCATTCAGGCCCATCTCACTCATATCCGCACTCGCAAAAACTTGCGAAAAAATCATACATCCATACATCACAAGCAACATTCCAAACATTACACACCAACACGGCTTCAAAAAACAATACTCCACTTACACAGCATTACAAACACTTTACACTCACATAGCAGCAGGTTTTAACAAACCAAAACCACCACACCGCACAGTTGTCGTAGCTCTGGACATGTCCAAAGCTTTCGACACTGTCAATCACCACACACTCATACACAAACTCGCACAAACACAAGTACCAACAACAATCACAAAATTCATAAACAACTACATCAAAGGCCGCAAAGCATACACCACATACAACAACTACAAATCAAAACAAAAACTCATCAAAACAGGAGTCCCACAAGGATCCTGTCTATCACCCACATTATTCAACATCTACACCGCAGACATACCAACACCACCACCAAACGTACACATCATAACATATGCAGACGACATCACAATATATGCATCACACCCAAACCACCACATAGCTCAACAACAAATACAACCATACCTACACGCAATACAAGCATGGACAGACAACAACCAACTAACATTAAATGCAAGCAAAACAACATCCACACTATTCACACCAGACCCTGCAGAGTACAACACACAATTATCACTACAAATAAACAACACAACACTCATTACAACCAAAAACCCAAAAATCTTGGGGCTCACATTCGACCCCAAGCTTACATTCAACACACACATCGCAAACACACACAGCAAAGCACGCAAAACACTCAAAATCATAAACGCACTCACAGCAACAACGTGGGGTAAACCAAAAGAAACACTCATACACACATACAAGGCAATCACTCGACCAATAATCGAGTATGCCAGCACAGTCTGGGGCCCCACTACATCACACACACAAATCAGCAAACTACAAACAATACAAAACACAGCTCTCAGGGTCGCAACAGGGCACACCACAGACACAAACACACACATCATACACACAGAGGCTAAAGTCCTCCCAATAGCAACACACATCCAACTCCACGCAAAACAAGCAAAATTGGCGGCCATGTACACAAACAACCCACTTAATTATTTAACACAACAACCTGCACCCAGCAGGCTCAAAAAGCAAACAATATTTCACAACAACAACTACACAACAAACATACCTACAGACATACACAACAAAACTTACAAAGCACTAAAACAACAAATCCACACAAACACAGTCACAAACCACATAAATAACACTCCAATAAACCCAATACTTCAAACAAAAGCACCAGCAATAAGCAACGAGGAAGAAAATCTTCCTCGCGGGGTCAGGAGAACCCTCGCCCAACTCAGGGCAGGGAAATCTCCTTTCCTCTACTCCTACCTACACAAAATCAATCCAACACAACACACATCACCAAACTGCCCGCTATGCAAAACACAAACACACACAACACAACACCTTTTTACATGCACACACATCAATACGACACTGGGACCAGAGGACCTTTGGGCAAACCCCGTAGCGGTTGCTGAGCTCCTCCGGGAGTGGGAAGAGGGGGTGAGCAAGGCGAGAGGCGTGCCGGACGGACCACACCAGGGTTGATGGAAACCCTGGAAACTGGCAAACTCAACATGGTTTGTTTGTTATTTTAGGGGTTGTGGGGGGTTTTTTTTAGTTTTTTTTTTTTTTTTTTTTTTTTTGGGGGGGGTGTGTGTGTTGGGTGTTTTTTTTTTTTTTGGTTTTTTTTTTTTTTCTTTGTTTGTGTGTGTGGTTTTTTTTTTTTTTTTTTTTTGTTTTTTTTTTTTTTTTTTTTGTGTGTTTTTTTTTTGTTTTGTTTTTGTGCAACACAAACGGAGCTTATTAGCACAAACGGCGATCAGTAATGTGTGATTAGTTTGCTTTTATGTATGATATTATGTATTGTTCAATTTACTAACGTATTCGTTAGTAATAAAATTTCATAATAAGAACGAATAGAGACTTGACTCAACGAATACATGTTAGTACAAAAAACACTTATACACAGCATATATAACATACTTTACAAGTCGTATGTATTAAGTTTAGAACTAAAAGGAGAAAATGGGGTTAATTACGACAAATGAATACAAATATAATATGACACCCTAGGTATAAAATAAGCATATATATACTAAACAATTTTATTGAAGTAACTTTTGGATAGTATTAATATTAATATAAACTTAATTAAATTTAAGTTTAGTAAAGGCCGGTTCACACCGGAGTGGCAGTGGATAGTGAATAGTAAACGCGCGCGTTCACATCATAATACCTTCGTTGTTGCTGCGGTGTAAACTGTGTGCGCTGTGCGTCACCTATCAGCTGCCACTCCTGTGTGAACCGGCCCTAAGAGTATGGAACTATAAATAAAATTACTTATAGGAAATTTATTATATATTATTTATTTACTTGAAAAGCATATTATGTAAATTCTACAACTATTGTTTTTACCTTTTGATTTTTCATAACCTTTTTTAAAATTATTTATTTTAATACAATAAAAAGTAAATATATGTATAGAAATTAGTGATGTTCCCCGGAATTTTGAACTTCTAAACTCCGCCTTATTTAACCATTAATAAAATTTGAGACTCAAAAAATTAACCATCGGCGGTTAATTAAGAATTAATGAATACTTAAATTTGAGAACCAAAAAGTAACCATTGGCGGCTAATTAAAATTACAATTTATGATGCTTTATTATGATCGTATTATGTAAAATAATGTAAATTGCAAGATTGTATTAATTTAACTGGTATGCAAATTGGTGCTGCTCCAATTTTGCTTTGATAATACTGCGTAGAATGTAGACTGTAAAATGCTTTAGTAAAAATTTTTTATCAAGCTTAATAAGGTACGAGTACATTTTAATAATGTTGATTGTACCGTATTTCCAGTGAGCATGTAAAAACTGAATGAATGCACACATGAAAGATTTATAATTTGAATGAGAAAAGAATGCATTTATGATAGCTAAGATCGATCTGTGGTTTTTTATTTTTTTAGGATATGGTATTTAATTTAATTATATGAGCCACCTTTTTACAAAAAACAATATAATGTTACGATAACCAAGATGATGAAGCTGGTTTCAGAATAACTTAGAAAGCTGAATCGATAGATATTAGGATAATGGATAACGCGGTAAGCTAATACTTCGAAGCTACAGGTGCCGAAAAAGAAAAAATAATTTAAATAATAAAAAAAAATTATACTATTTATTTGGATAAATAGAGAATTAACCATAGTTTACCTGTAATATAAGAATTTGACCACCTAGTTTTTTCAAACAATAATTTATGTTGAAACGTTTATGGAGCAAATGGACCGAAATTAAGCACCCGTTAATAGTGGAACATAATAAAAGATTTTTTACATTATTTTATATGAGGCTACGTGATTTTAAGCTAGATTAACCCGTTCCCTTAATTGCCTTTTCCTCGGCTACAACCGTGAAACGTTCGTGCGACCTATGTCATACTTCCGTCATACCTAATTTTTTGCGCGAGTAGTGCCCAGTGAGCGAGCAAATTGAAATGGTTAAAGCGGTACGGTGGCAATATGCAGATTTTTGTCACGGATACAATGTATTACGTAGGATATTTCATTTTGTAAAAATTTGCATATTGCTACCGTACAGCTTTAACCATTTCGATTTGCTCGCTCACTGGGCACTATTCGCGAACAAAAATTATGTATGACGGAAGTAAAACCTAGGTCATGCGAAGAGCTTACCGGGGTAAGGTTTACGTAAGACATTTGTCATACGAAAATGCCACCACCGTGAGACGAAGATTTCACCTTTGTCGTACGAAGGTCTCACGGTTGTATCGGTGGTAAAAGGCCATTAGGGGAACGGGTTAATTATATTTGTTTCCTACAGTTCATTTCAATTTTTTATACAAATGATTTTGATAATATCTGTGGTTTTAATAAGGGTAGTATAGATTTTTTATGTTGCAACGCATGATATGTCGAACAATGCTATATATTTTAAATGTAGGGTAACTGACTTAATTTCGGCCACTTTTTTATTTTTGTGGATAAGTTTTTTTCTGGTTTTTCCAATCGACCAAAAAATTGGTTTAAAAATTAAACGATAGCTATTTTTGTTATTCCAGTGCAAAATTAAAAAATTTCTGTTACACTTAAAGATCAGTGGAGGTTTAAAGTTTTTTTTTATAGTGGCCGAAATTAAGGCGCGAGCCATTAACTTCGGCCACCTTGAAAAAACTGGCCATAACTATTGCCAAACTGATCAATAAAAATTTTTAAAGGTTGCAAATTTATTCTTAGGTATTGTTCTTGGTACATAATAACTTAATTTTTCTTTTTTGCAAACTTTAATAGTTATTAGCAAGACTTTAATTGATTACGTCAAAAGCTTAAAAAAAACAAGTTTTAATAACCTGTATTTTTGTTGAATTTTTATTTTTGGCTTAAAACATTAAAAAGTCAAACGAGCAAAAAAAATCTTTATAAATACGGTAGTACGATGATATTTAAAAATAGTAAAAAACGGCAGGTTCTTTCACCTAAATTTCAAGGTGGCCGAAATTAACGGATTCCTAAAATTCGCAGTTAGTTAAACGCGTTGCAAAGTGATTTTGAAAAAAATATCAAAACATGAAAATTAACAACGTTGAGCGTTAAATAGAAGATATTTTAAGGTTATATTGTGCTTCGTTCTAAATTTGATGCAGTTTAAACAAAGCAAAAATTAAGAAAATCACAAAAAAATCACATTTCGCATGAAAATGTTGATAATGTAGAATAAGAAAATATAAAAAAATTTTGCAAAAACACTTTATTCAACATTAATCCAGTTACTTTTGTGCTAGTTCTTTTGTGTTTTAAAAATAAGCCAATTTTTAACACCCTAAATTTGTGGCCGAAATTAAGTCAGATACCCTAAGCGAATAGAGGTTTAGTCTCGAATTAAGACATGGATTTTAAAAGAAAGAACGCAAACATACAATTTCAACAACATCAAACACATCGAACACAAAAAAACAAAATCAAAATTATCTATTGCTAGTCTAGTACTAGTTTGCTTATCTAGCCTAGTACTATTTAACACTAACTAGTCCTAGTACTACTTTTATCACTACCCCATCCTAACCCCCTTGTTCATTTATGTTCACTTTCATTTATTTTGAAATGAAAGGCTATTTGTAAACAGAAATCAATCTCTATAATTTTGTATACCTAGTATAACTAAAAATAATTAAATAATGAAAATAAGGAACTCTTGTAAAAAAGGCACCCGCGTATTCCACTGTTCTAAAAGCATACCACTGCATGCTTTTAGAACAGGCCATTAAAATTGCAGTCTTATTATAATGGCATATTCTAAGTTTCAATTGACGCGAATTTTAATGGATAAAGTGTCAGAAGATCCACGGGACGTTGGAGCTAAGTACTAGCGAGCCCGAAAAAAAGACCAAACAGTCAAGTAGCGAGAACGGAAGAGACCAAAAAGCCAAAAATGGGAGATAATCTAAAAAACTAACGAAGTCGAAGTGTTCCAAAGAGAGTTTTTTTTTTGACTTTCTGGGACTTTTAGGCACGAAATAGCGACCTTACAACCTTTGACTGTTATTCGGTTTTTAATAACGTTATTTACCGGAATAATTTTTATGGTATAGTTTAATCTTTGCTTTAGCGAATAAAACTGGGTTATTTACCGTGGCGGGAGAGGAGTCCAGCTGCCTACCCCCATGGTTGGAAACAATGACACCACTGGCCCCGTGATCCCGAGCCAAAATTGCGTCTTCCGCTGTCAGGATTCCTTTTACGATCACCGGTAAGTTACTAACTAAATAAAGTTATATTTTTGTCAACCTGAACTTACCACTTTTATAAAGGTTATGCAAAAAGTACGAAACGAGAAAAACAAAGAGTAAAAAACAATTCACTACAGCTATAACCAACGAGTTGCCTTTGCCTAAAAACCCATGGGCGGGGTTTGGAAAAAACCCCTAAGCTTGCTCCTTGCAAAATCAATAATGCCTACTTATGATCAAATTTTATGTTTCAATCCTATTATGCAATAATTGTAATTTTTCAATGGCTGAAAGAAAAAAAGAAGTCTAAGTAAATAGTAAAAAAATAAAATGTTTAAAGCACAAAGCAAAACGTTTTATTCCGATTTTGCATAAACAGCAATAGATTTATCAAACTTTATGGCTATTTATGAAATTCACTTTACACCATCTCAATTGGACTATAACTCCAGTAAATTATTTGTCTAAGAATAACTTAAATTTAAAGAGATTCGACAACAGACATTTTTATGTTTCAAACCTTTAGTTAGCCAAGAAACGTCATGCCAAGATAAATTTGGGTCAGCCATTTTTTTCACAAATTCCTTGAAGTCTTCTTTTATATTAAAATTGACCATGCTAAAAAAATTGATTTAATGCTACAATAAACTCTCGCTAACCCATAATAAGAAAATAGATCGACAAAAAAATAAAACTTACGCACAATGCATTAAAACCCCGAAAATAGGTGTTCCCACTTACGCACAATGCATTATCGGACTTGGAGCGGCGCTCCAAGTTGTCTGATGGTAGCAGCGCCCTTCGAAAATTTGAGGGTGTTTTTTCTATGATAAAATGATAAAAGTTTTTAGCATAGTGTAATGTTGTATGAGCAATTTCGTGATTGCTTTTTTTTAGTTTTGATCTTCTATATAAAAAAATTATGTATTTTATCCTATCTTTAACTGCATTTCTAAGCAGTAATATTTATTATTACATGTGCAGCTTGTTTCATTTTTATTACTGATAAAACATTTTTATCCTTATCATGGTGTGTAGCTCCTTCCCGCGGTGCCTGGTGGGCAACGTTATCATTGGTTTTATAATCAGATTTGTAGAATAAAATGGTAACACGTTTTGCTCTATAAAAATCAGATGAAAACGATGTTAGCGGATGATCACTTCACGTCCCAGCACATGACACAGTTTACTACGATCTCTCTTCCTTCTCTACACACTGATATAATATAATATATAATATAACTCATTCGTCTGTTCTTGAGACATAACGTTTGAGAGTTTAAGTTTTGTCGCAAGTCTCAATCATTTTCAAACAGACTATAGTTGCGGCTTCAGCTCAGGACAGGACGCAAAAAGACTAACACACCTCAAATGGGATGGGAAGGAAAATCCGTTCCTTAAGTTATCCCGTTTTTTTGCGACAACAGGTGCATCAACAGTCAGGACCAAGGCTTTGTATCCAGCCGCTTCGGCTCGTTTAACTATTTGCTTGGTTTCTTCACGATCTCTAAACAGTTTTTCCATTAACGTAATTTATTCTCATTTCCTTATTTGATTTTTGTTAGATATAAAACAAATATAATCGAAATAATGGTTATCTTTGCTTTGAAACTAAGACATATCGCAATATATGACTTTCAGTGATTAAACTCCTCTTTGATCATGAACGCTAGGAATAATAGTACCTTTTTGAATCCTTTATGTGTTTCAATAGTTTTTGGTGGATTCCTGGATGCTATTTAAAAAATTAATACAGCTTAAAATTTTGAAAAGAAAAACTACAAAAGTAAACAAAAAAATCATTGTTGAAGTTTGTATGATCAATTTAAAGGGGTGTTTTTTGAAACGATTTTATTATTAAAATTTTATAAGCTTACCAAAAGTTTTCTGCTAACTACACGTGTACGCCTGCGACAATAACCAAAGAAACACATAAGAACTAATTACAAAACATATAAGAACTATTAAACCATATTTTGACGAAAAAAATTTGCGGGTCAGGGGTCATTAGGGTAAAGGTTTCGGAAAAAAATCATCAAAATCAAATACAAAAAGTTTGACACTGCACAGCACCTTGCTAGCAACTCAAAATAAAATAGAATTAGGCAAAACAAAAAAAAAAAACAATTGAAATTGTAATTTGTAAACATGTTATTCTTGTTTATCTAGAATAAAAGTTGATTGATTGATTGATTTAAAACTAACGAAAGTTAATAAATATGTTACTTGGAAATAAAAAGCTGAAACCATCTTAAGCCGTGTGGAGCTTCACAACTTATATCTTCTAAACTGGTACTTGCAATAGTGCTGGCCACCATTAACGTATTTGTGGAAGCCGCTGCTAAACTATCACTAGTTTTGAAAAAAAAAAATACTGCACGCTGTACTTTACAATACAACTATTGAAAATGATAGACAGATACAAAGTTGTGGACACTGGTATAGTAAAGGGGGTTTATACTCCGCAAAAAAATCTTAAAGCTTCTGATATCCCTCCCCTAAAAAATTTAGGGGGTGCGGTTCTCATATTAAAAACACTAAAAATCAGATTTTTGGAGATACCGATACTCCCCACTCAAAAAATTATCCCGGTGTACTCTGCGCCACCCCCCCCCCCCCCGAAATACAGTTGGATAATCGTATAAAAGATTGTTTGCATAAAAAAACGTATTATCCATCGTTTTATAGTTAAACAAACTAATATACTGGCAAGTGGAAACCTCTCGATTTTTTTATTTTTGAGACGAAAGGAGTAAGAAAAAAAAGTACAGTTGCTCTAGGCGTTCAAAAAAGTTGGAAGTGAAATGTGTTAATCAATTAAAAATTATAGTTTTTTTTGTTGAAGTTATCTTAGTGCTATTAATACAATTGCTATTTCTCCTGTTACCAGCATATCCATAAAAGGAAGAGGGGCGGGTGAGTCGAGCCTTTAAACCCACCCAAATTTGACGTTTTCTGAAATGCAAAAATTTTTTGTTTACAGACTCTGAACTTCATAAATTTTTCAAAAAATGGCTCCTTTTTTCTTCCGCACAGATCGTCCTCATTCCTTTGAAATTACTTATAGGTAAGCTACTACTTGTCCATTTTATCACGCATGAATAGCCAACCTGGTGTGTTTGAACCACTGCCCTCACCTTGAAAGCTCTGAGAACTAAACCCTCCTTCTTAATTGCCTCCTCTTCGCAGTTCGTATGATATTATTTAAATCTTAAAGCTTACCTCGACAAGTTGCTTTCTCTCCTTCTGGATGTGCCATGCACTGGCTGGCAGCGGGTGCAATAGCCAAAGGAGATTTAAGTTTTTCACCGAATATTGAAGTGGATAAATCCCTAACAGATACATTACGGAGCATACGAGGTCGAATAACAATACTGAAAGAGTAACATATTAAAAATGTGGTTTCTGAGCAAATTATCAAAACTGTAATACCTTATGGCTTTGAATATTTTGGTATTTTAATGTCAATTAAAAATTAGAAGCAGCCGAGGAATAAGCTTAAACAGACCTGAGCACTGCCTCCCGGAGTTTTATTGGGGGTGGCAATTCAAAACGGGGGGACTTGGGGGCAACTTTTTTGAAACAGGGGAGGCAATATTTTGGGGGGGGTGGGGGGGGGGGGGGGGTGTTGTTTTTTTGTTTGTTTTGTGGTGGTGGTTGGGGGGGGGGGGGGGGGGGTGGGGGGGGTAAACTTAACATAAAAATTCGCGATGATAGCGTCATCATAGGTCAAAATGGCGTCATAATTTTAGGGTACTTTTCCATTTTTTGGCGGGGGGGGCAATAAAACGGGGGAGGGGGTCAAATCCTTCAATAAAGCGGGGGGGGGGCATTTCCAGACCGTGCACAGGTCTGCTTAAAACTTTTTTTTTTGAGAAACTGATTTTAAAACACGTATGATTTTCGGTAATTATTTTTGCGTTTAAATAAAAAACATTTAGAAACACAAAGCCAATTTTTTTTGACCAGCCATTCTAAAATTTTTAGGGGTCTGGGGGGCGGCAGCCCCCCAGAAATGGGAGGTCTGGTGGGCGAGAGCCCCCAACGGGGTAAAGGGGCAGAGCCCCTTGTCAGGGGAGTTCGGGGGGAATTCTGCCTCCCGGGGGAGAAAATTTTTAATTTGAGGCGCTAAAATACACTAGAAATTTTAATTCCAGATGATGTTTCTTACAAAAATTTAAGGTTTTTTATCCTTTTAGGTTTAAAACATGTGTTTAAAACGTTAATAAAAGGTTAATAGTGTTGATAGTAGTTTGATTTAATATGTATCCCTTAATTATTGAACGGCATAATCGATTTGAAATCAAAAAACTAAAATAAAGAGTTAAATTAAACTACCCGCGAAGCGGAAAAAATTTGGTTTTTTGACTATTAATATGCTTTTGGAAGGCATCAGGAAAGTTTCTGTATTAATATTAAAGAAAAAAAATTTCTCTCCCAAAATTTAAAAACGTAAGGGTCCCCCCTTACAAAAAAATCCGGCTTCGCTGGATTTCGGGGGGGGAAGGGGCGGCCGCCCCTCCCCCGCCTTCCCCCCTTGGGCACGCCACTGTTTGTTAGCGAGATATAACACGCTAAAATTAAAGTTGAATTAAACGGAATTTTAGTACACACAAGATATTGGGTACTAGCCTTTCCGTGTTATTAAAATTTAAAACAATGATTTTTTATGATCCTTTTACAAAACTCGCTTGTCATCATAGTAAAACATCCACCTACTCAGTATTTCGTGATATGTTTTAAGTTAGATATATATTTTAAATTATTATATTGGCATTTTTAAGACTTTTTATTTCTTTTAAAAAATTGACAAAAATAATGACTTTACTTTTTAAACTATTCATGAACTTAGTTCAAAATGTAGGCGGAACCGGGGAACATCGCCAGGGGTCGCATTCTGAAGAAACCCTTATATTTACCCCGATAAATCCATTTCAATGAAAATAAAAAAATAAACATATATAAACATAAATAAATAAACCTGCCGCATATGGGACAGAAAATGATTGCAATGAATTTTTTAAAATTTTTTTCTCGCGCTGCAAAACCACCTCGCGCAAAATAAAAAATTTAATCAATGCACGTATTTTATTTTTTATTAAATTAATCCTATTGGAGAAAATATTTAACCACCTCTCGAGTTGGATAAATTCTTATTTTTAAAACAATAGAAAAAATTTATCCCGACTTTTACCTAGGCAAAATTGATTTTTTCACTCGCATCCTTAAGCACGTAAAAAAAGTTTCCCAGGGGTAACTTTTAACCGCGCGTCAGAATGCGACCCCAGAACTTAGTTAATGCTGATAAAATAGACATTTTTTATCCTACAAATTCGAAAGGGGAGGAAGACAAGTGTACACCTTATTTCTACTAAGACAGACATAAAACAAAAAAAGCAATATCAAAAATGAAACTAAAAAATAAAAACGTCTCAGCTGGCGGTGGCCTTAGAAACACTAAGGGTGCAACCCTATGGTTCACTACGGGATCTTTTAAGGTTAAATTCACCTTTTAGCTGGGGACTTTCACCCAGCACCCACAAAAGGTTGTACTGGCACTGGAGGATCCTTGAGCGATTGCTTTAGATGTGACTCTTGATCAGAGTAATGAACCCAACGAAACATTAGCAATCAGAGTTTGCTAAAAATGTCTCAGCTGGTGGGGGCTTTAGAAAAACTACCTTAAAAGATCCGGTAGTGAACTATGGGGTTGCACCCTTAGTTTTTTCAAGGCCCCCGTCATCTGAGACATTTTTAGCAAAATCTGTTTGCTAATGTTACTTGGGTTCATTACTCCGATCCAAGAATCAGCTCTAAAGGCAATCGCTCAAGGATCTGCCAGAGCCAGGTACCACCTTTTGAGGGTGCGGGGTGATTGTCCCCAGTCAAAAGCTGAATTAATTAACCTTAAAATATAAAAACGTTTTTTCGAATTCATTCAGTAGTTAGCTTTAAATTTAATTTGTTGAATAGAAAACTTACTTTTTAAACGCACTTATGTTTCGGTTTACTGTAAGTTCATCATCCGCACCGGTCTTGTAGTAGTCGTAAATTTTTTTGGAAAGAATTTTTTGAGCTTGTGATTCGAAATCAGCGACGCTAGCTAAAACCAAATTGTGTTCAGACATTTTCTAAACTAAATTATTTTAGAAAGCTTACGTTACTTAAAATAAAATCCAAACGAAACTTTTTACTCACTATAATTAAATTATTTTTGAAAGATCTCGTCGCGTCAAAATGGAATGTTCCAAAACAACTTTTTGACTTAAACGTAAATATTTTTTTGTTTAAATAACTGTTAAAACTATTAAGATAAAACGCGAATTTTAAACTTTGTAATTCAAAATTAGTAGAGATTTTACCTCTTAACCGTTGGTTGAATTAAAATTACATACTGTTAATAAATATTAATGGTGAACTCTGGTGGTGCTTTTTAAATGCTTAAATTTTACTATAAACGTCATCCTGTCATTCATTTCATTTATTTCGTAAAACTCTTTACGTCTTTTTTGCTAGTTTTGCAACGTTTCAATTTAAAAGAAACTCGCAGTAACGCTAACGCCGTTTATTTTACGATAAGCTTAATTAAACCTAACGAACAAATTAAACTTTTGATGCCCCGATAATACAAAACTGAATGTTAACAGGTATAAATATAACAGAACACAGATTGATTGTAAACTTTTCTTCATTTTTTTGATGTGCGAAAATAATCACATTCTGAAAAAAAAAACTGTATTAAGGACAAAAAATTGCAATTTTTACTAAAAAAAACACAAAAACTTAAAATGTTTAACACTGCTTAAAAATCGCTGGGCGATAACTTGCAAAAATGGGGGATGTTTTCTGCGGGGGATTTTTCTGAAAAAATTTCAGAAAATTGAGTGTTAGACTTTTCTGGCTAAATTTTGCTAAAGTTTGTACAGTCAACATGAAACTGGGACAGCAGGGTTTTAATTAATGATCAGTTTGGGTCAAAAGGATTAAAGTTTTTTTATTTAAAAAGATTACAGAATCAACTATAGGTGACATCGTAGAATAATTAATGCAGAATTAAAAAGGACCTAACTCAGTATAACAGTTAAATTACAAAAACTGCGTACGTTTTTCACCAATATTATCAGATTGAACATTTAAAAAATAGATTAAAGATGAATTCTATCAGGGTGAAAATAGATGAGTGGTAAAGTAACCATTCGTTTTTTGAGAAAATATCACGTGCAAAGAAACACATGACGCAACTAAATAATAATTATTGGTTACATAACCGCTGAAAGCTTTTTTTAAAATTTTTCTCGCTCATGGGTTTATTGTTTATTTCTTCCTAGCGGAGAGTGGTTACGCCCTTAATTTCAGCCTGCGAGACTTTAGCTTTAGAAATTCGTATTTTTTAATTGTTTTGATGCAATATAAACAAAATAAGCATTTGAATTTGTTTTGCTGCAATATAAAAGAAATAAGCAGTTGAATTTGTTTTCAATCTAATAGATTTTTTTTTGTCAAATTAAAACAATATTGTTTTGCAAAATAACTACACGTCACAAAGCTTTTTATTTGGTAATAAGAATGTTGGATGCATTTATAAATTACACAGTGAAAATAAAAATAAAACTTTCACAATTTGGCACGACAATAATATGATAGCTTATTTACATGACGTTTACAAAATACGAACAACACGAATAAATATGCAACCGTAATTTAGCATAATTTGTAAGTACAACTGCATAATTTGTATTAGTGAATTAATTTCAGTGAACTTGATAATAACATTATGTAATATTGATCCAAAGGAATTTATTTAATGTTGCTACAAAATTTTGAATTCAATGTGATTATAATTTTTATTCAGAGACGCATCGCGTTTTTTACTAAATATTACGCTACTAAAAAAAATTACTGTAAATTATTGTGCGCTGCCCACCCTCCCTCTTACGGCTACTCCCTAAAAAACCTATGGGATTAAGGGAAAACAAAACCATTAATATTACGACTGTTTCTGACGTTTTGATATATTTGGCATTCTTAATTGCTAATTGTTTTGCGCTCACGCTCACTTATAGATAGTACCCTTATAATAACCTTGATATTTGTTCGAACTATGATTATGCAGTTGAATTTTTTTTATTTTTATATTATTATGCTTATGATTACGAAAATACAAATTCTGAAACTGTTTATGCTCTCCCCTAAGATTGATTTTGGTTAGCACTTAGCAGGGAAACCCCTTAAACTAATGTAAGACTTGTAAACCGTGAAAAAAAATGTTATAATGACAATGCATTAAACAAGCTAAAAAATAGATTCAAGAGCGAATGTTTTTCAATTTAATTTCGTTATCCTACGGAAAAAATAAAACTTACTAAAAATTTATCTAATTTTTACGCATAAGATCACTCAAAATTGGTTTAAAACAATTAAAATTATCTATGAAGTAAATTTTTTGTATATTGAAGAGGGAGCGTTAGGAGAACTAAACAGAAGGGGTTGGGGCACACCCACTAGTTTAAAAGTTATTTTCTGATGGCCGTAAAACTGATTAATTTTGTTAAAATCACTTAGATAAAACAAAAAATACGAAACGGGGAATAAGAGACACAGTCCTGCTCAGTAAGATTAACAAATAGTAAAAAAACATAAATATTATAATGATACAACTAATTTTTATTGAGAGATACTCAAAATTTATTTTGGGTTATAATATATTTTTGATGAAACATATCACGCAAAAAGAAAATTTTTAATTTATATTCTTTATGAAAATATTCTTGTTTTTAACACAGCCTTAATTTATAATACATACTTAATTTATTTATATCAAAAACTTTGTTACAACGGAAATTCTTCCAAAACATAAAACCATTTCGGTAAAACACTTTACAACGCAACACCACGTGGAGGTTTTTAAATCTTTAATTATAATTTAACTTTAAAATAAGTAATAAACACTTCTTTTCATTTAAAATGAACATCAACAGATCGTAACATTGTAAACAAAATAACCACTTATTAGAGGTTCAGTTTTTAATATTTGAAATAACACTTATTTTTGTGCACATAAATAATCAAAATTACAACGACAAAAACGTAAGAAAGTAACTAAAGAGATAATGAAGAGTAGGGTAGTGCATTTAATTTCGGCAATTTTCCCAACTGGGCATTTTTGATTTTGGATTATATCTTTGGTGATCCTGAACGGAATATGACGTTTGATAGCTCAAATGAGAGATAATTATATGTAGATGACATTCGTGAGCTTTTTAATTGTTATGTTTTGATTTTTTCATGTGAAATTGTGTGATTTATAAAAAAATAAAATTGTTACTCGTTTTTAGAACATGGGCATTTCATGATTACACAATAAATTGGTTTAAAAATTAAACTGTCCTGGTAAAATTTAGTCTATTTTCAGAATTTTTACTCCACGTGGTTCTACGTTGCGTCTGTGGTGAGCTATCGTTATTAAATAAAATCGTGTAATTTCGGCACACATATTGCTGTAGGTAAAAACGGGTTGAATTAAGTAGTCGGGTGTTAAATTGTAGTTGTAAATAGTTAAAAGACAACGTTTAAATGTGTAGGGGTCATAACACTTCACTTAAACTCGATTAAAGGGGTCCTTATAAAAAGTACCGAAATTAAATGCACTTTTTCCCAAATTTTGCTCATCTGATACCATTTCGCATTTTAGTTGTAACTTTTTGCCAGTTACACGTTGAACAACAAGTAGAAATTTAAATTAAAGAAAACTGTCTGGAAATAATGATAGGCTTTTAAATTTTTGAAAATGATGATTTTTTTACTGAGAAATAATCGATTGTTTGTAAAGTGCCGAAATTAAATGCAAACATGTAATTTCGGCAATTTTCCGTTTTTTTAAAAACTGATTTAATTAAGTAAAAAAACAACTTTCGTACAGTGAAACTTTTATGACGCAACGCAGTATCGTGAAAGCTTCAAAATGAGCTATAAAACATGAAAATCAGGCCATACAGTGAAAAGTTACATTGGAAAAACGAAAAAGTGCCGAAATTAAATGCACTACCCTAATTGGGAAATGTAAAAATTAACGATTACCAAACTCTATAGTTTTAAGGAAGTCCCCGCAACCACAACGACAACACATACAAAGAATGGAAGATTCTTTTATTTAACTTCATTTTTATTAATTGTTTTTTAAAAACAATAAAGTAAAGTTAATATTGATTAATAGTGTAAAAAAATTAATGAAAAAAAAGTTAATATTATAATAGTGCATGGTTGAATACTATAATTCAAACGTACGGATTTTAATAAAATATTCTATATACATCATACAACAAGTACCAGGTTTTAAGCTGGAAAAAAATTTTAAGTGAGCATAGGTCAACAGAGAAATTGTTTTAGACGAATTATTCAATAATTATTATTTATGCCTATATTAGTTAACTAATGCACGAGTTACGGTTACGGTCTTAAATTTTTAAAACTTTAACTTTTTATTTACGAAATAGTATGTTCCAATTTTTTTAAAATTTCATTTATTTTTGTACACATACGAAGATTAAAAAGTTAAAGTTCATTTTTACAATATTCTTTAGCCTTTGAGCACAGTATGTAAAATTACTAATGTTGTAAAGTAGAACTTGATTAGTGTATGAATAAAGGCTATAAATCAATCCTGCAGATTGTACGTACTGTCGACAGTTACATCAGTTTAAAACTGAGCTTAATCTTCAGTTTAATACTATTTTGTGATAAATAATGCTTATTGAATTTTTTTCCAGTTCGTATGATTTTTTACAAGCTAGTTACATGGCACATAAAGTTAGCGCCACTGTGTATTATTTTGATAATTAGAACAAAGTTATGCGTTCTTCTATTTTAGACAAAACCACTTTCCTTCGCGATGACAGAGTGAATTAATTTGTGAAATCAGTTAAAAATTTCTGTAAAAATAAACGTAGGTATAAGTTTTTGCGGTTCGCTTAATTTTGCATTATATTTTTATGGCAAATAATTAATGTATTTTTTGAGACATTTTTTAATGTTTTCAAAATAAGCCTTTTTTTTTAAAACATAGTAGTTTTAGCTGCCATCTTGATATAAACTATTTTAAGTAAAAAATACAAATGTGGAAAATCTTAAAGGATTTTTTCTTAAAGCCTGGAATGAATCATACAATATTTTGTTCCTCATTGTGTAGTAAATTTTTATCATTTTAAGTGCAAAACCTAAACAAATTATGGGGACAAAAAAACTTTTGGGTGGGTATATCCTAATCCCGAGGGCGAGAAAAAGAAGGGTATTTATAGCACAACAACTTTAGCAAGAAAGCGAAGAGTAAGCGGTTGTAAACCAACGGTCGCCTAAAATTAAAACAGGTAGTGAAACAATAAGAAGGCAAAAGGGGAACGTTGATGATACCAAAAACAATTTTTTAAATCGCGGATATCCCTGCCTCTCCAAAAAATGGAGGAAAGACTCACACCTTACCTATCATTAAAAATAGCGGATACTATACTCTCCTTTAACATTTTTAGCCCCTTATAGGAATCGTAGCGTTTTTTTTTACATCCCCACCAAAATCCAATAGGTAGCCTGCCAAAAATCTGAGAGTCTTTGATTCGGTTTCTGTCAATTCTTTTTTTTATTTGTTTCCTGGTATCAAAAAAAAGTGAGTGCCTATCGATATGTATCACCTACCTTGCACCTAACTAAAAAAACGTAAAGTACAGCACATTACGCTAATTTTCACCATAATACCTGCGCATTTTTTATATGCAAATCATTTGGTCTACCGCTTCATTTTGTCCACCAAATAAGTTGTGCAGATGCTAAAAAATGTGTAGGCGTTAGCGAATTACAATTGCTTCCAAATCAAACCGTATTATATACTATTCAGACCTGTGCACGGTCTGGAAATTCCCCCCCGCTAAAAAATGAAAAAGTACCCTAAAATTATGGCACCATTTTTGACCTATAATGACGCCATCATCGCGAAAGTTTTTAGCCTATTTAAATGCATTTTAAGCCATTTTAGACTTATTTTTTCCTCATTTTCGGTTTTTTGTCCCTTTTTTCCCCTTTTCTTTTTTTTTCTTTCTCCTCCGCTTGCCCTTCCGCTTCAAAAAAGTTGCCCCCCGTGCTCCCTAGTTTTGAAATCGCCCCCTTTCCCAATAAAACCCCGATGGGGGGGAGTGCACAGGTCTGACTATTTTTATATTTATAATGCAGTTTCAGCGAAAAAAGCTTACAGATTCGCTTAATTGTTGCCAACGTCACAATTACGCCCATTATGTATACATAAATTATGTCGTCCTTAGAAAAGTAAAGCAAAAAAATCTTGGACAACAAAAGCTATTATATTCATAAAATGTGATAATCTTTAGATTATAAAAAAAGTTATTTATAAAACAATTTCGACCACAAATTTTGTTGTTTTTATAAAAAATTGACAAACAAAATATCTTTTAAAACGCTATAAAGCGGAGCGTTTGGTGTTTTTAAAGCTTGCTATGCTTTCAAACAAAAAAGTGATTATTTTCCCTAATGAAAACAGCTTCTGTACTCCAAATACACATACACGATACACCTTACCCTTTTTCGAATATGAACAAAATCATGGTATTCTTTTAGTACACTTGATTAAATTCAAAAGCTATTGCAATACGAATTCGTCGCTTTCTTCTCTTCTCCCTCCAACCAAATCCTAATATCCTCCAACCAAATCCTAATATCACAATCACGTTACAATTTTCTTTTTCTTTTAAGGGCGCATTGTTGAGAAAAGATGTGCCATGGACATGGGATCTAACGGTTACCGGAGCCCCCGAAGAGTTGAAGGAGCATGAGGAATATGTAGATGATGTCCAGGAACAGCTCTGTTGCCGCCATTATGTAATCCTCCGGCGACACTTCAACCCCCTTGCCGCCCATCACTGCCTGAACGTCGATTGCCAGCCACTGAAAGCACAAAAATACATAAATAACACAAACACAAAAACTCCGATGAAAACAAAATATACGTACGACTTAAAATTTATCAAATTTTAGGATCACTTTTCTACATGGTTTGATTCTAGTTTTTGTAGAGAAAAGGTACAGTTAGGTTTACCAGTACCCTTAAAATCTTTTTATCTTCCCAAATAAAAAAATACATAAATAACACAAACACAAAAACCCTCGCCGAAAACAAAACATATACGTACTACGACTTAAACTTTATCACATTTTGGGATCACTTTCCTACATGGTTTGATTCTAGTTTTTTTAGAGAAAAGGTACAGTTACGTTTACCAGTAGCCTTAAAATCTTTTTATCTTCCCAAATAATTTGAAAAATAATCCCGCTCGGTAGCACCTTCTTTTCAAATTTTTAATTCTTTGAAATGGCCCAGCAGATTTGGAATTATCAAAATGGTTAGCCATTTAACCCTGTTGTTTGAGACATCTTGGTATAGTTTTATTAAATAAAATATCAAAACTTTTTTGCAGTTCTAATATATTTTTACAGCTTAGGTAAGCAAGCCGGCCATAAAGTATTTTGATCCTAACGTCAAAGAAGCTACACCATCGCGGGTTGTGAAATAACTTCTTAGATAAGGCTATCCATCCAGAAGAGATTCTACGGAGAAAAGGCGTGTTCTTTTTCATCTGAGTATTATGTTAAATTAATTATCGAAACTAATACTCAGTACATTACGCAACAAAGTAAAACTTACTATAACTTATAACTTATACTTACGCAATAAAGTATAACTAACTATAACTTATAACTTACTTACAGTATAACTTTAAAGCACGTCTTTTTTCTTACATGAAATTGAATACTGTTGAGAAAAAATTAGTGTTAGACTATGGGGCCTACCTAAGCCTGTTTTCCCTACCGACGACAATGCTTGAGGCTGCAAACGTCGAGTGGCGATAACCTCATTAGCGTTGCGCGGTGCGTGGCGATGATGATTTTGGATTTAAATTTAAATTCACTACAAGCTCTGAAGTGGCGCAAGAAACTCTTCTTTGTCATTGAAATATAATTCTAGTAAAGGCTTAAATATCAATAGTTTAAGGGATATCTAACACTACGCTCAGGTTGTTGTAACTTTTGGTTTTATTGTATGAATACATTCGAATTTCCAAGATTAATCTTTTAAAGCTTACTGTAGCGTAAAAAATTAATCCCAAAATAGCAGACATAGCAGAAAAAAAAAGACATTAAAAACCGTCTTTCTATCAATGCCAGTAGTTTTGATTCACACAATGAACAAGGTTAATGTAAGATTAACCAGTTAACACAATGGACATGGCTAACCACTAGTTTAATTAATGTAACGTTACTGTTTATTATTAAATTGCTATTATAGTTATGTCAGTTACACCTTAATAATATTAAAAGTTCAACTTACAACCATGAAAATCAACGCCATAATTGCAGCATACAACAAATACATAATCTAAAAAACCGATATGAATACAATTTTTTACAAATACAAAAAAAATAATTATTTTAATTTTAAAAAGTAGAAAGGATTTAATAAACATAAAAATATTCGAAAATGATATAACTAACATATGAAAGATAAACAACTAACGTTGCTTCCAGTTGTAGCATAAATAATAATTGATATGGTTCCGAAAAAGAACATCACAAGTCCTGCCACGAACACAACCCCAATCCATTTCGTAAAATCATACTAAAAATAAGAAATACGTAATTAATATAACTAATTAATAGTTTTTATATTGATGACCGGAAAAAAACGATCAGGTCCAATTGGTTGATGAGCAACATATTTTAAAAAAATACGTTGAAGAAAAGGCTCAAAAATCTATACATCAAAAAAGTTGTTTTTTTTACAAAGCGTTCGTTGCGTTTATGCGCATTTTCAGTACCCGCATCATTTTTGTAAATACTAAATAAGCCTTTGGGATTTTTTCGTCCAAAATGCGCTGCATATCCGCAGAAGGGATTCCACCGCTGCTCAGTGTCAAAGTCAGCGTCTGTTTCGCAATCGGCGCCCAGTTTAACACTGAGCAAGGGTGGTGCAGAATCTCTTCTGCGGATATGCAGCGAAAAAAATCCCAAAGGGTTAATGTGTACAACGTTCCGTAAAAACGCCCATAAAATAAAACAAAAGTTTTATTTGAAGAAATGATCTATCAACCTCAAAATTTTTGTTTTCCAAAGCATTAATTAGGTACTTAACAAACGAAATATTGAGTTTGCGCAAAGCAAAGCAAAGCGGGAGGAAATTTTTTAAGAATTACTTTTTAGACTTCTCAGTGTTCAAATTTTACTAACTTGGGAGAGTCCAGCATTGTTGCAGAAAAAATACAAGTGATTTAACAACAAAAATACGATTTGTCATAAAAATAATTTGCAAAATTAAACAAATCGCAAATACTATTTGGCATAAAAAATAAAAATGCTTGCAGACTCTACTGCGAGCACATTCTCATTAAACGTATAATAGTAATAATAATAATAATAATACGGTTTAGTCGTTAATTTTTAAGCAACAACACAGACAAGTGCTTTATACGCATACGCAAGCAAGTTCTACTCACCTTGGTCTGCATGGAAAAGAGTATGATGGCGAAGCAACAAACGGCGCAAACACCCATGGCCATGAGGACGATTTTGGTGTCGTGATAACTGCTGATCATCGCCGCCATATACCCAATGGCCGAAGTCTGGAATTTCATTTTTTATTATTTTGTATAATATCCAAATAAAAAATCATAAAGCATTTATGAAACTCATCATAAATAATAACAAAAAGGGAAGGGATTCAGCCACTTTTTACGCCTAGCTTCCATTTTTTGACCTTCTTTTGGAAAAAAGAAGATTTATTGGTTTGTTTATCGGTAAGAACCTTCAGCAAAGCTTGTTTTTCATTCAAGCAAACGCCACAGATTTCGCAAATAATACCAAGAAGGCTAAAATTTAATTTAGAAAAATTGTATAATTTCCCTCTACCTTTTCTGTTAGTGATACATAATCGTTTTACTTTTTTGCCAGTGCACTTAACCATTTATATTTTATTATATTCAAATAATTAGAAAAAATGTAATAACTGATGACTTTATTTTATGGAAGGACTACTTACCAATATTACCAACAGACCTGTGCACTGCCCCCCCCCCCCCGGGGGTAAAACGGGGGGGGGGGGCAATGCCAAAACGGGGGGGGGCCGGGGGGGGGCAACTTTTTTGAAACGGGGGGGGGGGCAATAAAACGGGGGGGGGGGCAAGCAGGGGGGAAAGAAAAAATAGAGAAAAAAAGGAGAAAAAAGAGAAAAAAAAAGGGAAAAGGGAAAAAAGGCACAAAAAAAGCGGAAATAAGGTAAAAATAGGTCTAAAATGGCTAAAAATACATTGAAATAGGCTAAAAACTCCAAAAAATTCGCGATGATGGCGTCATCATAGATCAAAAATGGCGTCATATTTTTAGGGTACTTTTTCATTTTTTTGGCGGGGGGG
The DNA here is from genome assembly GCA_030248175.1 of Microlaimidae sp. YZB2_3. Lineage (NCBI taxonomy): Eukaryota > Metazoa > Nematoda > Chromadorea > Desmodorida > Microlaimidae > Microlaimidae sp. YZB2_3. The sequence continues at coordinate 8,764 of JASAMX010011651.1, read as the reverse complement.
GCAATAAAAAGGGGGGGGGGGGCAAATCCTCCAATAAAACGGGGGGGGGCATTTTCAGACCGTGCACAGGTCTGTACCAAGCATATCACATTAGCTGGAAATTTTCGTCTGGCGTCTCTGGAGCAAACCAATACCAGGTAAGCAACAACGAAAGTCACACTAAAGCCAAAACGTAAAAGCGAAAAAAACAAAGTTTTAAAAGCAATATTAAGCTAAATAAAATTGGCTTGAAATCATAGATGTTTTTTGGAGGGGGGGACAGAGGGGTCCACTCCACCCCCCATAGCCAAAATTTTGAACCCCCCTAGAAAAAATCCAAGGCCCCCCTCCCCCCAAAGCTCGAGAGCGGTCAGGCCTGACCCCTCTAGCGAGGCTGACCCCCTCTCCCCCTCCCGACCAATTTGGAAGTATATTTTTTTATTTACTGTCAAAAACACGGTTTTTAGTTAAATAAGTGTTTAAATACACTTTTAGGCCTAAATAGGCGGTTTTAGTACATAAAATTTAATATTAGACCTAAAAACCCTTAAATTATTGAATTAAAAAAATTTTGTTAAAAAATTGGACCCCCCTGACACCCCCTCTAAATTTGAAATCTCGCACCCGGGGTCGACCCCCCCCCCCTCAACAGCCAGGGGGTCCGGACCCCCCTGGACCCCCCTAAAAAATTTTGGCCTTCCACCTGGGAGTGGACCCCCCTAGCGGACCCGACCAAAAACATCCATTCTTGAAATAGTTTTTAAGTTAAAAACAAAGAGTAAACTGTGATTTCAAACTTACTAGCTCACTAGGTACAAGTAATAATTGCGCTGAACGAATAGCCTCGTGGGCTTGTGAAACACAAATAGAGCAATCAGTCCCGTCACAGCAGCCAACTGCACTGTTAAAATTCCAAAAACCTTAAACGTTTTAATTTAATTAAATTGTAGGTATTAATCTAGTACAACATAAAAATAAGAAGAGATAAAATAATATTAATTTAATAAAAAAAGTTTTGCTGTTTTGTTTTATTTCTTTCATAAATCTTTTTTAATTAGAAACGAAAACATGAGAAGAGAGGAGTGAGGAGATACTGAAAAATGTGCAAATCATGTTCAAAAGCATATTCTCTTATAATTATAATTCAATTAAACTGACCCTCATCAGTTAGTTATGCCATTATCAGACCTTTGCACTGTTCCTCTTCCTCCGGGGTTTTATTGGGGGGAGGGTACGGGTGCAATTTTTTTGAAACGGGGGGGGGGGTAAGCAGGGGAGAAAGGAAAAAAAAAGAAAAAAAGGACAAAAAAGCGAAATTTATGTAAAACTAGGTCTAAAATGGCTTAAAATGCATTGAAATAGGCTAACTGCAAAAATTTCGCGAAGATGGCGTCATTATATGTCAAAATGATATCATAAATTTTTTTGGTATTTTTTCATTTTTGGGCGTAAAGGGGGGGGACAGCCACTCATATTCCAGGGGGACATTTTCAGATCGTGTACAGGTCTGCATTATAATAATTTATTATTCTATTGCTTCACCGATTTAAACAGGTCGCCACCGATTATACATTAAAGGACTAGCACAAATTGATTTCGAAAAAATTTAGATTACCCACCAAAAGCAAAGTAAAGCAGACCTGCGAACTGCCACTGGGTTTTATTAGGGGAGGGCTATTCTAAACAGGGGAGCACGGGGGGCAATTTAAGTAAAAATAGGTTTAAAATGTCTTAAAATGTAATAAAGTAGGCTAAAAACTGCAAGATTTTGCAAAAATGGTGTCATAATAGGTCGAAAATGGCGCCATAATTTTCGGGTACTTTTTTATTTTTGGCCAAAGTGGGGGCCATACAACGGGGGGGGGACTAATATTTTGGAGGGGGCATCGGGCATTTTAGACTGTGCACAGGTCTGGTAAAGTGTAATACCAATCTTGCCAATTTTTCGCTCACACTTATATGTTAAAAAACGGACTAACTTTTCTAATAAATCCTCGCCGTATGGATGCGTCGTCGAACCCGATGCCTTGAGGTTTCGTCAGGACGGCGGCCTCCGTGTCTTTCTCGGGATCGAAGTCGCTGTTCGAATCAGAATCCATGGACTGCTCCATGTTAGCCGTGTGTAAATAAGGACCAACGTTTCCGTGTACTAAAAATAATCTATTATAGTTTGCACAAAATTACATTGGTCTGGATCTGCTCCCCCCCCTAAAAAATTTAGGCCTTTCACTCGGGGGTGCCCCCCTAAACGAACTTCACCAAAACACCTGCGTTTAATGGGAATCAGCTAAAAATGTGTGAATGGGTATACTTTTTTTAAAAGCATTTATTCAGTAGAAAAAGCAAAATTAAAGAATAAAAACAGTCAAAAAAAAGAAATTAACGAGGTTTGTGAGGAAGGGTCAGGGTGGTCGTGGATATAGATAAACACGGTCACCGAAGCTTAGGGGGGAACTTTACCCGGAAAATGACATTTCACAATCAAGGAGGGAGGTGCTGGGGTGGGGGGAGTAGACCCCCCGGCTTTTCAGAGATGGTCGACCAAGTGCAAAATTTTGAAACCTAGGCAATTTTGAAATTTTGAACACTGTGCAAACTATAATTAAAGATCGTGGGTAAATTTAGTATTATGTTCTTCTTCTCCTTATTATTAATACAGACATGTACACTGCCCCCCCGGGGTTAAAACGGGGGGGGGGGCCAATTCCCAAAATGGGGGGGGGGCACGGGGGGGGCAACTTTTTTGAACCGGGGGCGGGGCAATAAAACACGGGGGGAAAGCAGGGGGGAAAGAAAAAAAAAAGAGAAAAAAGGAGAAAAAAAAGGGAAAAGGGAAAAAAGGGACAAAAAAGCGAAAATAAGGTAAAAATAGGTCTAAAATGGCTTAAAATACATTGAAATAGGCTAAAAACTGCAAAAAATTCGCGATGATGGCGTCATCATAGGTAATAAATGGCGTCCTCTTTTTAGGGTACTTTTTCATTTTTTGGCGGGGGGGGGGCAATAAAACGGGGGGGGGGGGGCAAATCCTCCAATAAAACGGGGGGGCATTTTCAAACCGTGCACAGATCTGATTAATATATTATTTTTCAAACGCTTATATCTTAAAACCAGTATTTCTCCCTTGTTACTGATTGATCGAAACAAAAAAAAAAAAAACAAAAAAATGGGTTCCTTGTACATGGGCGTAGCCAGGATTTCGGAAAGGGGGGGGGGTCCAACCCTGAACAAAATTTCCGAAAGGGGGGTCTAGGGGGGTCCAAATCCTAAACGTTATAAAAGGGCTAAAAAAAATTTTCCGCGCTTAGCGCCGAGTGTTTATTACCTTGTTTGTGTCACATACTTAATTATTTTCCTATTATTCAATAAAAATAAGTCTATAAAACTAAGAAAAAAATTTTTACAAACAATTTTATACCTTGAAATTTTCGATTTTCAAAACCCCAACAACTGAAAAAAAAAACATTGAATTACAACTGAGCAATGCAAAGTGCAAGAAAATGTTTTTAAAATTACTTCTCCTAACCTTTGAATTTTTAATCCTACTATATAACAATCTAAAGAGGAGGTTCTATCGTGGTCGTATCAAGATTTCAAAACAGAGTAACACAAATTTGGAAGTGGAGACTATATAATTAATTGAGCGCTGAGCGGAGCCAAGCGCGAGAAAAATTTTAAAAATTGGCCCTTCTAGACCCCAAAATTTTTATCCTTAGCGACCCAAAAGACCCCAAATTTGGGGTTAGACCCCCCCGGGGTCTAACCCCAAATTTTTCCCTTTGCCGACCCAAAAAAGGGGGAGTCTAGACCCCCTAGACCCCCCCTGGCTACGCCCATGTCTTTGTAAATAGTAGAAAAATTGCGCAATACTTCTTAGGAACTACTTTTTATTGATAAATAATATAATTATGGTCTATTGATAAATATTAAAATTGTTAAAAAAGTATATCTTGGCAAGGGAATGATCATAGGTCACCGAAGGGGGGAGGGGGGGTCACCGCCCCCCTACGGCCTCTGAGACCTATCCCCCCCCCCTAAGGCCCATTTTTGACCCCCCCCCCCCCCCATCCACCTCCTGAACCCCTGACCCCCCCCCCTAAGGCCCATTTTTGACCACCCCCCCCCTAACTAGAATTTCCCAAAAAATGCTTAAAAAATGGTCAAATTTCGTCAAAAAATTGTCAATTTTGGTCAAAAAAATGGTACCCGGGGTGTGACCACCCCCCTGCTTTTTGGACAAAAAAACACCCCGGGGTGTGACCCCCCCCCCTGAGAGGTCAAAAACCTCCACACCCCGGGGTGTGGACCCCCCCCCCTGAGCCGTCGAAGGTCGGTGACCTATGGGAATGATTATAAACATATGCCATTGCGCAGCTAAAACTACAGTTTATTAGGCTATTTTTTAATTTAATTAAAAAAGTGGTAGACTAGCCTTAAAAATGCTCTAAGAATAGAGCAAGAAAAAGGGGCGATTTTTCCTTGGGGGGTATGTTTAGACAGAAAAGTTGTGGACTAGTCTGAGATGGACATTATGTGGACTATAGGAAAATTGTATTTGGTTTGGGCAGCTGCTCACTAAATAAAAATTTCTACCATATGATAATGATTTGTTTATACATTGATCTAATCACACAGCACTGTTGCATTTTTTTAGTTTGATGAAATGTCAGAAAAAATCATACTCACAGCAATCTTTGACAAGCGCGAAATCGGAACTTTTTCAAATTTACACATACAAATATAATCTTATAATTAAAAAAGTGGCGATTTCGCGCTTGTCAAAGATTGCTGTGAGTATGATTTTTTCAATTGACATTTCATCAAACTAAAAAAATGCAACAGTGCTGTATGATTAGATCAATGTATAAACAAATCATTGTCATATGGTAGAAATTTTTATTTAGTGAGCAGCTGGCCAAACCAAATGCAATATTCCTATAGTCCACATAATGTCCATCTCAGACTAGTCCACATCTTTTCTGTCTAAACATACGCCTGGGGAAAAATCGCCCCTTTTTCCTGCTCTATTCTTAAAGCATTTTTCAAGGCTAGTCGGGGTGTGGAGGTTTTTGACCTCCAGGGGGCGCCCCCGGGGTGTTTTTTTGAAAAAAAGCAGGGGGGTGGTCACACCCGGGTACCATTTTTTTGACCAAAATTGACAATTTTTTGACGAAATTTGAGCCATTTTAACATTTTGGGAAATTAAGTTGGGTGGGAGATGGGCCTTAGGGGGGGGGGTCGGGGTTCAAGGGTGGATAGAGAGGAGGTCGAGGAGTGGGGCCTTAGGGGGGGGGATAGGTCTCAGAGGCCGTAGGGGGGGTGAGCCCCCCCTCCCCCCCCCCCCCCCTTCGGTGACCTATGATCATTCCCTTGCCAAGATATTCTTTTTTTCAACAATTTTAATATTTATCAATAGACCATAATTATATTATTTATCAATAAAAAGTAGTTACTAAGAAGTATTGCTATTTTTTTTCTCTGTACAAAAACATGGGCGTAGCCAGGGGGGGTCTCGGGGGTCTAGACTCCCCCTTTTTGGGTCGGCAAAAACCCAAAAATTTGGGGTTAGACCCGGGGGGGGTCTAACCCAAATTTTGGGGTCTTTTGGGTCGCTAAGGGATAAAAATTTTGGGTCTAAAAAGGGCCAATTTTTAAAATTTTTCTCGCGCTTGGCTCCGCTCACACATTCAGTTAATTATCTGGTCTCCACTTCCAATTTTGTGTTACTCTGTTTTTAATTCTGATACGACCACGATAGAACCTCCTATTTAGATTGTGATATAGTAGGATTAAAAATTCAAAGGTTAAAATAATTTTAAAAACATTTCTTGCCTAGTATTAATTCAATGTTTTTTTTTCAGTTGTTGGGGTTTTGAAAATCAAAAAGTTCAAGGTATAAAATTGTTTGTAAAAATTTTTTTCTTAGTTTTATAGACTTATTTTTATTGAATAATAGGAATTAAGTATGTGACACAAACAAGTAAACACTCGGCATTAAGCACGAAACTTTTTTTAGCTTTTTATAACGTTAGGATTTGGACCCAGGTATTTTCGGAAATTTCCTTTAAGTTTGGACCCCCCCCCCTTTCCGAAATTCTGGCTACGTCCATGTACAAGGAACCCATTTTTTTGTTGTTTTTTTTTTGTTTCGATCAATCAGTAACAAAGGGAGAAATACTGGTTTTAAGATATAAGCGTTTGAAAAATAATATATTAATCAGATCTGTGCACGGTTTGAAAATGCCCCCCGTTTTATTGGAGGATTTCCCCCCCCCCCCCCCGTTTTATTGCCCCCCCCCCCGCCAAAAAATAAAAAGTACCCTAAAAATATGACGCACATTTATGACCTATGATGACGCCATCATCGCGAATTAATTTTTTTAGTTTTTAGCCTATTTCAATGCATTTTAAACCATTTTAGACCTATTTTTACCTTATTTCCGCTTTTTTGTCCCTTTTTTCCCTTTTCCCTTTTTTTTCTCCTTTTTTCTCTTTTTTTTCATTCCCCCTTGCTTGCCCCCTCCGTTTTATTGCCCCTCCCGTTTCAAAAAAGTTGCCCCCCCCTGCCCCCCCCCATTTTGGAATTGCCCCCCCCCCCGTTTTAACCCCGGGGGGGGGCAGTGCACATGTCTGTATTAATAATAAGGAGAAGAAGAACATAATACTAAATTTACCCACGATCTTTAATTATAGTTTGCACAGTGTTCAAAATTTCAAAATTGCCTAGGTTTCAAAATTTTGCACTCTGGGTCGACCATCTCTAAAAAGCCGGGGGGTCGACTCCCCCCACCCCAGCACCTCCCTCCTTGATTGTGAAATGTCATTTTCCCGGGGTAAAGTTCCCCCCTAGCTTCGGTGACCGTGTTTATCTATATCCACGTCCACCCTGACCCTTCCTCTCTAACCTCGTTATTTTCTTTTTTTTTTACTGTTTTTTTTCTTTCTTTTTGCTTTTTCTCCTGTATCACTGCTTTTAAAAAAAGTTTCCCCATTCACACATTTTTAGCTGATTCCCATTAAACGCAGGTGTTTTGGTGAAGTTCGTTTAGGGGGGCACCCCCGAGTGAAAGGCCTAAATTTTTTAGGGGGGGGAGCAGATCCAGACCAATGTAATTTTGTGCAAACTATAATAGATTATTTTTAGTACACGGAAACGTTGGTCCTTATTTACACACGGCTAACATGGAGCAGTCCATGGATTCTGATTCGAACAGCGACTTCGATCCCGAGAAAGACACGGAGGCCGCCGTCCTGACGAAACCTCAAGGCATCGGGTTCGACGACGCATCCATACGGCGAGGATTTATTAGAAAAGTTAGTCCGTTTTTTAACATATAAGTGTGAGCGAAAAATTGGCAAGATTGGTATTACACTTTACCAGACCTGTGCACAGTCTAAAATGCCCGATGCCCCCTCCAAAATATTAGTCCCCCCCCCCCCCCGTTGTATGGCCCCCACTTTGGCCAAAAATAAAAAAGTACCCAAAAATTATCGCGTCATTTTTGACTTATTATGACACCATTTTTGCAAAACTTCTGCAGTTTTTAGCTTATTTTAATACAGTTTAAGACATTTTAAACCTATTTTTACTTAAATTCCCCCCCGTGCTCCCTGTTTAGAATAGCCCTCCCCTAATAAAACCCAGTGGCAGTTCGCAGGTCTGCTTTACTTTGCTTTTGGTGGGTAATCTAAATTTTTTCGAAATCAATTTGTGCTAGTCCTTTAATGTATAATCGGTGGCGACCTGTTTAAATCGGTGAAGCAATAGAATAATAAATTATTATAATGCAGACCTGTACACGATCTGAAAATGTCCCCCTGGAATATGAGTGACTGTCCCCCCCCCTTTACGCCCAAAATGAAAAAATACCAAAAAAATTTCTGTATCATTTTGACATATAATGACGCCATCTTCGCGAAATTTTTAGTTTCACTATTCAATGCATTTTAAGCCATTTTAGACCTAGTTTTACATAAATTTCACTTTTTTATTTTTGGCCAAAGTGGGGGCCATACAACGGGGGGGGGGGGGGGACTAATATTTTGGAGAGGGGGCATCGGGCATTTTAGACTGTGCACAGGTCTGGTAAAGTGTAATACCAATCTTGCCAATTTTTCGCTCACACTTATATGTTAAAAAACGGACTAACTTTTCTAATAAATCCTCGCCGTATGGATGCGTAGTCGAACCCGATGCCTTGAGGTTTCGTCAGGACGGCGGCCTCCGTGTCTTTCTCGGGATCGGACTCGTCTGAATCAGAATCCATGGACTGCTCCATGTTAGCCGTGTGTAAATATGGACCAACGTTTCCGTGTACTAAAAATAATCTATTATAGTTTGCACAAAATTACAGTTGGTCTCAATAATCTCCCCCCTGGGTAAAAAATTTAGGCCTTTCACTCGGGGGTGCCCCCCTAAACGAACTTCACCAAAACACCTGCGTTTAATGGGAATCAGCTAAAAATGTGTGAATGGGGAAACTTTTTTTAAAAGCAGTGATACAGGAGAAAAAGCAAAAAGAAAGAAAAAAAACAGTAAAAAAAAAGAAAATAACGAGGTTAGAGAGGAAGGGTCAGGGTGGACGTGGATATAGATAAACACGGTCACCGAAGCTAGGGGGGAACTTTACCCCGGGAAAATGACATTTCACAATCAAGGAGGGAGGTGCTGGGGTGGGGGGAGTCGACCCCCCGGCTTTTTAGAGATGGTCGACCCAGAGTGCAAAATTTTGAAACCTAGGCAATTTTGAAATTTTGAACACTGTGCAAACTATAATTAAAAATC
>JASAMX010011650.1:0-11211 GCA_030248175.1 Microlaimidae sp. YZB2_3 | reverse complement strand
GTGGCGTGCCCAGGGGGGGGGGGCGGGGTTGGGGCAGCCGCCCCCCGAAATCCGGCAAAGCCGGACTTTTTCGTAAAGGGGGACCTTTACGTTTTTTAAATTTTGGGAGAGCAAAATTTTTTCTTTAATATTAATACAGAAACCTTCCTGATGCCTTTCAAACGCATATTAATAGTAAAAAAACCAAAACTCCAGTTTAAATTGACCATTTATCTTAGTTTTTTGATTTCAAATCAATGATCCTGTTCAGTAGTTAAGGCATATATGTTTAATAAAACTACTATAAACACTCATCCTTTTATTAATGTTTTAAACACATGTTTTAAATGTATAGGTATAAAAAAACCTTAAATATGTAAAAAGTATCATCTGAAATTAAAATTTCTAGTGTATTTTAGCGCCTTAAATTAAAAATTTTCTCCCCCGGGGGGCATTCTGCCGCCCGGACCCCCTGACAAGGGGCTCTGCCCATTGACCCCGCTGGGGGGCTCCCGCCCCCCAGATCCACCATTTCTGGGGGGCTGCCACCCCCAGACCCCCCTTCAGGGTTAGTATTTACCCCACCAGACCGCCCCCCCCCGAAATGAAATCCTGGGCACGCCACTGAAGAGATAGCTCTCTTATTAAACTTAGTATCATACTCATATACACTCTCTTTAAACACTTTGTAGTTTTTAAATTACTTAATTTTTACATTGCTTTATTAATCTTCATAAACCATAATAAACATAATACGAACATATCAACTTACCGCTCAACGCATAAGGTAATGAACCAGAGTATAAAAAATTTAAAATCTAGAGAAAGGTCAGGGGTATAGGCATAGATGAACAAGGGGGGTAGGGTAGGGGTCCACCCCCCTAGCATCGAAATTTTGGGGGCCCCACATAGAAAAAATCCAGGCCCCCTCCCCTCCCCCCAAATTTTCGATTTTTTTACCTCTGACCCCCCTCTAGATTTTGAAATCTGACTCCCCCTCCCCTCTCAAGAAAATTTTAAGTACTTTTTTATACTAAATTTCCTTCCGAAAACGTGAATTTTTAACACAAATTCATGTTTTTACACCGTTTTATACCTATCGCTTTTTATTCAATAAAATTTAGTATTATCTTATAAAAAACTATTATTAAACATTTAATGGTTTAAAAATATTTTGTTTCGGAAATTGGACCCCACCGACCTGACCCCCCTCTAGGTTTTAAAATCTTCCACCCTGAGTCGACCCCCCTAGAAAGCTAGGGAGGTTCGACCCCCCTAGATTTTGAAATGTCATTTGCCCGGGGTAAACACCCCCTCCCCTAGCTTTTTGACCTTGTTCATCTATGGGTATAGGTGGGATGGGGGTTCGTTCAATTACTCAAATTATTATTGTAGTTTTTAAAACATCGTACAAAATACATTTTATTGAAATTGGTTTTTACATCGGTAAAAAGGGTGGAAAAATAATGGGCGGGAAATAAAAAAAAAATCTTCGGCAATTATTAGGAATACACAGAGTAGATATACCTAAGATATTTCTGGATGGGGGGAGGTCAAATTTAAAATAACAAAAGAGTGGGAGGAGGTTAAAGTGAAAAATTCTAAAATATAGGGAAAAGGGATCCCTAGATTTTATTCCGGGGAAAGAAAAGAGCAAAATTTAGAGGCTATGAGGGCCCTACCATCTACTTTCCAGACCTGTGCACCGCTCCCCCAGGGGTTTTATTAAAGGAGGGGGGAATTCCAACACGGGGGGAGCACCGGGGGGCAACCTTTTTAAAACGGGGGGGGCAAGCAGGGGAGAAAAAAAAAGAAACAAAGGAGAATAAAAAAGAAAAAAAGAAGGGAAAACGAAAAACAGGCACAAAAAAGCGAAAATAAGGTAAAAATGGGTCTAAAATGGCTTAAAATGCATTGATGAAATAGGCCAAAAACTGTAAAAAATTCGCGATGATGTCATTATAGGTCAAAAATGGTGTCATAATTTAAGGGTACTTTTTCATTTTTTGGCGGGGGGAGGGAATAAAACAGGGGAGGGGGCAAATCCCCTAATAAAGCGGGGGATGGGCATTTCTAGACCGTGCACAGGTCTGACTTCCATATATGCGCCCATGTCACCACGCTCTGCAAACCAGAGCACCGTGAGCGAGCATACATGGGCAAGTTAGTCCGGAAGAGGGGGTTAAACCCGAGAAACGCATTTTACCGATATAGTTTTTTTTTCTGGAGTGCATTTGGATTTCACCCATATCGTTTTTCAATTTAAAAAAAAATAGGTAAAAAAATGCTAATTTTAGGTCAAAAAGCCATTTTATTGCAGTTTTAAGTGTTTTATTGCTTAAAACACTCATTTGACCTCAAAACTTAAATTTGGAGGCAGAGGCAGTTATTTTAAAGAAATTTTTTCTTCATTTTTCCAAAATTGGGGTGTTACCCTTCCCTCCCCCAACTTCTGAGTGGGGGGAGGGGAGAGAGAAAAAAAAGAGTAAAAAAAAGAAGGGAAAAAGGACAAAAAAAGAAATAAAGGTAAAAAATAGGTCTAAAGTGGCTTAAAATGCATTGAAATAGGCTAAAAACTCCAAAAATTTGGCAATGATGGTGTCATAATAGGTTAAAAATGACGCCATAATTTTTGAGTTCTTTTTTTATTTTTGGGCGGGGGTGGTGCTATAAACAAAGACGGGGAAAACCTCCAACAGAAGCAGGGGGAGGGGCATTTCCAAACCGTGCATAGGTCTGATAAATAGAATGCCGGTATCCAATGTTTAAAACTCATGTTTATTTTATATTTGATAAATTTAAAGACACTCTAAAATTTTGTAAAAGCAAGACTGGTATATAAATATCGGCCAGCAGTCAGGTTGTGCATAAATCCACTCTGATATTATCAGCATTACTAATGCATTTTGCAACGCAAGGTCAGTACACTGTACTAAAAGGAAAAAAGTAAATAAACGTCCCCTTTTACTAACGCGAGATGTCCCCTAAAACAACAAAAGTAAACAATTTGAATGGATGCAAATAACTCACTCTCATCATCTCGTACCAAACAAAGCCATTTTAGGAAAGATTACTTATAGCTTTTACTCAAAAAACTTTTCGTTCTACGAGCATGATTTAGAATGCAAATTAAATAAATTCGTGCTTTGTTAAACCACAGAGGTATCTATCTACATACGCAAGTATGGTTCTTTCTACTGCATAACGAAAATGCTGAGGTTTGAATAACTCAAGACATTTATACAGGTTACACTACCTTACACCATAATGATTACAACAATAGATAAATGCCAAAATCTGAGAAGTTGGAAAAAACACACCCAGTTATTGTCATCATATATAAACAGTTTCGGAAGCTAAAAATTTTAGCCCAAGTTTTTTTAGTTTGAATTTTTAATTTAGGGGCCTTTTTGTGGTTACGAGGGGAGGGGGTCCTAGTAAGTGTCTGATGTTATTTTCTTTGGCTATCTAACGATGGGAGATCGACCAGGAATGGAAAAATTCAAAATAAAAACGGGGTTTGTGTTTGGCAAATGAAGATAAGATGCATTATAACGAGTGAGTTTTTGTCCCACATACTGGAAACGCATAAAAAAGCAGATTTTTTTAATTTTTTTGTGGGAAAAACTCTTTAATCTACCAAAACTTGATTAAATAAACATATCTATGATCTATCTATTTTAACATGAATCGCATTTATTTTGTTCAAAAATTTCGCTGGTGAAAAATGAAGATTTCCAAAATAGTGCGGATGTCAGTGGATTTGGTTCAAATCAAATCCACATTATTTTGTTTGGGACAAAAATAGTTAATTCACATTTAAAAATAATTTATATAAATCAATTAAAGGCTGGTTCATATGACAAAACGTCGTTTGGACTTTGTCCAAAGGACAATTTTAGAAAAGCCAAAACGTCCTTGGACAAGCTAAAACGTCCTTTGGACTTTTTCCTTTGGACAAAGTATGAACGCTACATGAAGAAATTTGTCCTTTGGACAAAACAAAGTCCAAAGGACCAAATCCAAAGGAAAAAGTCCAAAAGACAAAAAGTAGGAAAACGTTGTCCTTTGGACAAAATCCAAAGTCCAAAGGACGTTTTGACGCTGTGTTTGTCCTGTGGACAAAGTCCAAAGGACAAAGTCCTTTGGACTTTGTCCAAAGGACGTTTTGTCATCATAGATGAACAAGGGGGGGTAGGTTGGGGTCCACCCCCCCTAGCCTCAAAATTTTGCCCCCCCCCCTAGAAAAAAATCCAGGGGGCCCCCTCCCCGCAAATTTTCAAATTTTTCACCCCTGACCCCCCTCTAGATTTTGAAATCTGACGACCCCTCGCCCTCCCCTCTCGCGAAAATTTTAAGTACTTTTTTATACTAAATTTTCTTGAAAAAAGGTGAATTTTTAACTTAAATTCATGCTTTTACACCCTTTTTATACCTAAATATCGCTTTTTATTCAATAAAATGTAGTATTATTCTATAAAAAGAGCTATTATTAAAGTTATTATGGTTTTAAACTGTTTTGCTTTGGAGACCGGACCCCACCTGACCCCCCTCCCTCTAGATTTCAAAATTTTGCACCCCGGGTCGACCCCCCCTAAAAAGCTAGGGGGGTTCGACCCCCCCTAGGACCCCCGTCCTAGATTTTGAAAAGTCATTTATCCGGGGTAAACACCCCCCCCCAGCTTTTTGACCGTGTTCATCTATGTTTGTCATAAGTATGAACCAGCCTTTAAGCTGCCACAAGTGTGTGTTAAACGGGAATTAAATTTAAAAAAATTTTTTTGGTTTCCAATTACCCACTGAAACTATTCTTTAAAACGATTATTGAAGTGGAGAATTTCACATTATTTCTCTTCACTTCTCTTCCCCGGTAACCTCGTCTTCTAATTTAAATTGGATAATACTATGGACACCTGGTGCTAACAAACAGGTATTATATTACCCAACCGATTAAACAGCGGCTCTAAAGGAGGAAGGGGATCAACGACGCTGCTGGTCCCTTTATGCGATACACCCCTTGTTTCAATGGAGCGTATATTATAAATACGGGCGGTCTCGGGAGAGCCAAGTAGTAGCTCTTCGCCTCCCTCTAACATTTCACTCTCACTAATTTACGACGGAATAAGCCGCAGCCTACAGAAACTATGTAACACCGACTCTATTTAGCTTTTCACAGAAACAGCCCATGTATTGTGTATACACACAACGATTCCTACCAATCGCGTCAATTTTATAGGGTCTTTGATTTTTTCTGCCATGCCACGAAAATATCACAGCCCTCGCCTTTGCCTTTCGTAGCGGCAAATGGGGGCCCATTGCCGGCTTGACCGTTAATGGCTGGACATAATAATCGATAGGAGAACCCGAATTATCTATTTAATCAACAGCCAGATTCTGTTAAATGTAAACGTTCATTTAATCCCGCTGTTTAGCGTCCACTCCACTCGCCTTCACAAAAAAGAGACAAAATCCGATTAAGCCAAAACCGTCAACAAAAAATTTAGGAAGTGATTGTACACTCTCAGACCTGTGCACGGTCTGGAAATGCCCCCCTCCCGCTTTATTGGAGGATTTGCCCCCAGTTTTATTGCCCCCCCTCGCTAAAAAATGAAAAAGTACCCTAAAATTATGACGTCATCAGACCTGTGCACGGTCTGGAAATACCCCCTGTTTTATTGGAGGATTTGTCCCCCCCCAAAAAATGAAAAAGTACCCTAAAATTATGACGCCATTTTTGACCTATGATGACGCCATCATCGCGAATTTTTTGCAGTTTTTAGCCTATTTCAATGTATTTTAAGCCATTTTAGACCTATTTTTACCTTATTTTTGCTTTTTTGTCCCTTTTTTTCCTTTTCCCTTCTTTTTTCTCTTTTTTTCTTTCCCCCCTACTTGCCCCCCCGTTTTAACCCCCCGGGGGGGGGGGGGGGGGGGGGGCAGTGCACAGGTTTGCGTCATTTTTGACCTATGATGAAGCCATCATCGCGAATTTCGCAGTTTTTTGCCCATTTCAATGTATTTTAAGCCATTTTAGACCTGCTGCTCCCCCCCCAATAAAACCCCGGGGCAGTGCACAGATGTGCACTCTGCTATACGACTGGATTAAGCAAATTTATAACCAAAACATTACATTTTCAACCTTCAACAGTTTTAACATAAATAAGTCCGAAGCACGGACAAACACTTTTGTCACATTAAAAAGTTTGAAAATTGTCTCTGTTTGTTTTTTGATATCATCTAACCAGCCATAAACTACATCTAACCACACTATTTTTTATAATCGAATTAGCCATACATCTAATCAAATTCTCAAGTAAAAATTTACTTTAATTTTACAATATTTAAAACAAAACTTTTTATAAATTGTTAAGATTTTTTAATATAGTACCACCAACTACACACGCAACACAAATATTTTTATTTTATTGTTTATTAAAACACAAGTATTATCTATTATCTTTTTTTGTATACTTAAATTGAAAATAATACTCTATGTAATATCTATTACTTTTTTATATCATACGCTTTTTTAATATATTTAAAATGTGATCCACATATATTAACTTAAACCAACACAATTAAATACCAAGCAAATAATGTTACTTTTTGGAGATGTCTAAAAAACAAAATATTTTTAGGTGGAGTTGGAGTGTGTACCCAAAGCAAAAATACCAAAATACAAGTTAAAAGAAAAATAAGGTAAAAAATTGAAAGGAGTATTATTTATAAAGTCTAAAACAAATATTTTATAAAATCTAAATCTTCTATAGAAAGTCGTCGATGCGCCTATTCCTCAGACAAGACCTTTTCTTAAAAATTAACGTTTACCTCAATTGATTTAAGTGTCGTTGTATGCCAGAATATTCTTGGACCTTTAGTTGTAGTAGCAGATTGCATTGGTCCTTCGGTAGTAGTTGTTGTACTTTTTTGTACGAAGTTGTTGTTGTTATAGTTGCTGAAGCCCGACGGAGCATTGTAATCAATTTTGATATCTGAATAAATAAAAAAATAAATTTTATTGTTTCGTTTGAATTACTGAAAGATTTTAAAATTGACTGATATAGGGTAACTGACTTAATTTCGGCCACGCCTTAATTTCGGCCACCAATTTATGGTGTTAGAAAATTGGCTTATTTTTAAAACACAAAAGAACTAGCACAAAAGTAACTGGATTAATGTTGAATAAAGTGTTTTTGCAAAAGTTTTTTATTTTTATTATTCTACATTATCAACATTTTCATACAAAAAGTGAATTTTTTATGATTTTCTTAATTTTTGCTTTGTGTTTAAACTGCATCAAATTTAGAACGAAGCATTATATAACCTTAAAATATCTTCTATTTAAGGCTCAAAGTTGTTAATTTTCATGTTTTGATATTTTCTTCAAAATTATTTTGCAATGCGTTTAACTAACTGCGCATTTTAAGATTCCGTTAATTTCGGCCACCTTAAAAAATAGGTGAAATAACCTACCGTTTTTTGCTTTTTTTAAATATCATTGTACTACCGTATTTATAAAGAATTTTTTTTGCTCGTTTGACTTTGTTTTGACGTTTTTTAAGCCAAAAATAAAAATTGAACAAAAAATACAAGTTATTAAAACTTGTTTTTTAAGGTTTTGACATAATTATTTAAAGTCTTGCTAATAACTATTAAAGTTCGCAAACGGGAAAAATTAAGTTATATGTACCAAGAACAATACCTAAGGGTAAATTTGCAACGTTTAGAAATTTTTATTGTTCGTTTAAGCAATAGTTATGGCCAGTTTTTTGTAGGTGGCCGAAATAAATGGCACGCGCCTTAATTTCGGCCACTTTGAAAAAAAAAGTTTAAACCTTCACTGATTTTTAAGTGTGACAGAAATATTCAAATTTTGCACTGGAATAACAAATATAGCTATTGTTTGATTTTTAGGCCAAATTTTGGCTTGATTGAAAAATCCAGAAAAAACTTGTTAAAAAAAATAAAAAAAGGTGGCCGAAATTAAGTCAGTTACCCTAATTGTCACACGACGCACCTATTAGTATTCTTATAATTTTATTTTTATAAGATAATGCATTTCTAATACTATTAATAACAATGGCCTGTTAGCTGTTAGTAGTGCTGAGCCCTCCCTGAGTGAGTGCAATAATTTTTGTTTCAAGATACTGAATGAACAAAATGAAATTATTTGAACCCTTTCCCGCAATCAAAAAAAACATTGTGGTTGTTAGTGTGAAATTTTTTAAGGCAGCATCGTTTCATCAATCACTACATGGTTTATAAATAAATGTACCTTCGCTTAAAATAAGAGCATTTATTTTTTTAATAAAATTATTATTTTGGTTCCAGTCAGATCTCAGAACAATTTTTAAATTGTTAAACTTCTTAATTTAAAATGTTGATTTTATTTGATAAGTTTTTAAAAAAACATATTACGATGAATTTTTAACGATTAAGATTTTAATAGATTATGTTGTTTGCTAACTAATGTCGTACGCTGCAATAATACCAAAATTGTTACGACGTACATACAATAATCTCCTAAGTCCTAACCTAAAAATCCGGAAAACTAGCAAAATATTTGGTCATTAACATTACATAGGTGAGCATGGATCTAAATGTTTCTAGGGGGACTACCCCGCCCAAATGACTCGTTAAAAGCTGATAAAAGGGTCCAAATGGAGTTCGTATAGGTTTCAAGAGGTTGGGAGGAATCGTTGCGGGGTAGACAAGTTAGAAATCTAGAGGACACTCAGGTGGCGTCCGGTTTTCAAACTAAGTTTTAAATAATAAATTTCATTGTTTTAGCACTAAAAAAGACTAAAATAAGCTATTAATATATATATATAGATATATATATATGTATGTATCGTATGTATGTATGTATAAAAATTAAAAGTACGGTTTTTTTACTTTTTGACAGTAAATTTTTACCTAAATCTGGTACTTCAAATTTGGCTGTAAAGCAGGGGGAGGGGGTCATTTGAGAACTCCAAAGTGTCCAACTAAGGAACCCCTCTTAGGTTTTTTCTACGGGGTTGGGAATGCGAGGAGGGGTCCAAAACTTCTAGACTCTGGGGGAGGGTGGACCCTACTCGGACACCGGACCCCCCTTCATAGGTGTTTTTGGGAGAGGGGACAGAGGGGTGAACCCCCCCCCCCTAGAGCCAAAATTTTGGACCCCCCCCTAGAAAAAATGCAGGGGGCCTCCCTCGCCCCAAAGCTCGAGAGCGGTCCGGGCTGACCCCCCCCTAGCGAGGCTGACCCCCTCCCCCCCAACCGATTTGGAAGTATATGTTTTATTTACTGTCAAAACAAGGTTTTTTAGTTAAAAACAGTGTTTAAATACACTTTTTAGTCCTAAATAAGCTGTTTTAAAATTCAATAATAGACCTAAAAACACTTAAATTATTCAGTTAAAAAAATTTTGTTAAAAAATTTGACCCCCCTGACCCCCCCCCCCTAAATTTGAAATCTAGCATCTGACCCCCCCCCTAACAAGCCAGGGGGGTCCGGACCCCCCTGGACCCTCCCCTAAAAAATTTTGGCCTTCCACCCGGGGTGGACCCCCCCTAGCGGACCCGACCAAAAACACCTATGCCCCCCTTTCTATCGTCATTTTTTCGGATTTTGGAGATATATTAAAATATTTATACTAATTTACGACTAATCAGAATATCAAAATTTTTTAAATAAAGTATTTAACTTAATTTGAAGCTCTAAAGGAAAGGTAGTCGTCTAAAGTCAAACTACGACATATTATTACGTAAAAATGAGCACCTAATCATTCAACCACCACATACTAATCTTTCTTGACAGTAAAAAACCAGTGCCATGCCAAACTGAACATGAATAATCGTTTTGTTAATAAAATTTAATTTTTATAAAACCGAAACGAGTAGTTTATATATTTTTGACCACTGAAAAAAACCAGCTAAACAAAACTCAATACGTTAAATAAGATTTTATAATATTATTTATAAGCATCATGCCATACGACTCACTGATACTTTCAAAACAAAACGAAAATAAATTTTGTGACACTATTTTCTGCCTATACTAATAATGCCATGCCAGCATAAATTGCAGATAGTTCTATTTTTGACGTAATGAAAAACAAATAGTTATAGACAAGCTAAAACAAATTTTGACAAGAACAAGACAAGGGAACAACCACAACATTAATAATAAAATGAAAAAACGTCACAACACTAATGATTTTCGGCAAACAATAAGCACATTGATTTAATACAATAAGCGGGTTGTTAAACTATAAACGGCGTGTCAGTTATATAACCGAATGAATAAAAAAATCAGTAAAAGTTTCTATGTAAAGAGAAGCTGCAAAACAATTCAAGGAAGACCTAAGCTTTAATTATTTTTTTGAAATATATACTTTTAAATATAAATCATTTAATATCAAAACTTAAGTTTTATTATGTAAATTTTACGCAATGTGGCGTTTTCTTATGTTAATACACCTACCGCCGGAACCTTCTTCAAAGAAATCACCGTCATCCGGTGAGAGTTCCGCGTCCGGATCCGGTCTGTTGAATGTTTGGAAGAATATTGACAACGTGGAGGTTTCAAGCTCGGGTTTAGGTGTCCTTCTCGGCGTTACCCAAGGGCGCACTGTGGATGTGCTGCTCGAAGACACAGACACTACTACTGCTAAAAATAAATCTAGAAAACGCTAAAAGAAGTGCCGGAATACGAAAAAGAAAATATTAACGAAAAGCACAGAATATAAAGATAATAAATAAACGGTAAAGAAAACACAAAATCCACATCTAAATATACATTTTATAAAAAAGTAGTTTTAATTCTAGTCGGCAGTTTTCGGAAACTAAGGATAATGTTATAAAAATAAAGCAATAAACGCTAAAGCAGTCAATTAAAAAACTAAATGCAAAACTTAGACTAAACTAAGCACTCCAGTATAATGGTGTTGCTCTAACCTATCTGTTCAAACATTTTAATTTAAGTACAAAATCTTTTGTAACTATCGATTGATTGCAGACCTGTGCACTGCCCCCCGGGGGTTTTATAGGGGGGCAATTCCAAAACGGGAGAGGCACGAGGGGGGGCAACTTTTTTGAAACGGGGAGGCGGGAAATGAAACGGGGGGGCAAGCAGGGGAGAAAGAAAAAAAGAGAAAACAAACGAGAAAAATAGAGAAAAAAGAAGAGAAAAGGGAAAAAAGGGACAAAAAAGCGAAAATAAGGTAAAAAAATAGGTCCTAAAAAGGCT
>JASAMX010011646.1:0-38303 GCA_030248175.1 Microlaimidae sp. YZB2_3 | reverse complement strand
CGACCCTAAATCCATCACACAGACTAAGATTCAGAAAAATTTACATGTACAAATATTGGTATACCTCCAAAATTTTTGCTACTTGTTTGAAAAATTAACAAAGGGTCCCACACGGAAGCGAATATGCAAATCTAGGAATGTGGAATGTGAATAAATTTACATCAAATTGACTAATCAACACAGAAAATTACATGCTTATAAGTTTTAAGGCCAGGTTTTTGCATTAGTTCTCCTAAGTTTTAAAGATGAAAGTTCCTATACAGAATTGCATATATCAAATTTTATTTAAAATTTAAATAATGTTTGTTTAAATAAACTAATCAACTTAAAAATTTTATACATGTAAATATGATAACTCAACGTTCAGTGGTTGCTTTCATTTTTAGATTTGATGAACTGGTCGTCCTACACAGAAGCGCATATACAAATTTTATTTGGTATGCTAATAACTTTAGATCACACAAACTAATCAACAAGAAAATTTACATGTACAAATATTGGTATACCCTAGTTCTTTTGCTACTTGTTTAAAAATTAACAAAGGTCCCACACAAAAGCACATATGCAAATCTAAATGTGGAATGTGAATAAATTTACATCAAATTGACTAATCAACACAAAAATTACATACTTATAAGTTTTAACGCCAAGTTTTGCATTAGGTCTCTTAGGTTTAAATAATAGTTTCCACGCAAAATTTTATATGCAAATTTTATTTGAAATTTAAATAACTTTTGTTTAATTAATCTAATGAACATAAAAATTTTTACAGATGTAAATATGATAAGTCCGCGTTCAGTGGTTATTTTTTTTAGATTTGATCATTTGGTACTACACAGAAGTGCATATACAAATTTTATTTGGTATGCTTATAACTTAATTTAAATGTACAAATATTGGTATACTCCAGTTCTTTTGCTACTTGTTTGAAAATTAACAAAGGTCTCACACGGAAGCGCATATGCAAATTTAAATGTAGAATGTGAATAAATTAAAATCAACATAATCATCATCATAATCATCATCATAATCATCATCATAATCATCATCATAATCATCATCATAATCATCATCATAATCATCATCATAATCATCATCATAATCATCATCATAATCATCACCATAATCATCATCATAATCATCAGCATAATCATCGTCATAATCATAATCATAATTATTATTATGATTATTACTATTATTAATTATTATTATTATTATTATTATTATTATTATTATTATTATTATTATTATTATTATTATTATTATTATTATTATTATTATTATTATTATTATTATTATTATTATTATTATGATTATTATTATGATCATGATCATAATAATAATCATAACAATAATCATAATAATAATCATAATAATAATCATAATACTAATCATAATAATAATCATAATAATCATCATAATAATCATTATAATAATAATCATAATAATAATCATAATAATAATCATAATAATAATCATAATCATAATCATAATAATAATCATAATAATAATCATAATAATAATTATAATAATAATAATCATAATAATAATAAAAGGAAAACAAAAATTTTTGGTTTTTTTAAGTTAAGCATTTTTCTTGGGTAATTTTGATTGGAAGTAAAACTTTTAAGATAAATGATTATTTAATCAATAATAATAAAAAACATTCTAAATTTCGAATTTTTTCTGCATTCTCCAAATACCAATTTGTTCAAAAGCCTAGGTCTATATGCCCCCTGGCACCTACAATCCCAATCACTAAAAAACCTAAAAGTTCAAAATTGCACAATTTGTTTTAAAAAAATGTTCTTGCAAACAAAAAATTTTGTCATTTAAATAAATTAGATCATACAAATATACAATAATTTAAAAAGCTAAACAAAGCCATAAAATGCTTAACAAGTGGATTAAAGTTTAAAAAGTGAAAAAAGCTACAAATCTTTTGTCAAGTTCCAAGATGACCGTATAATGTTAAATTGCTGTTTAAAAACAAAAAAGTCTGCTTTTTTAACGTTAAATAAGAAAGAAGCGATTAATTAAAGTTTAAGAAAGAATATCAGTGAACTCAATTTTATAGAATTTTAAGCATGTAAAAATTTGTGCTCATTATATTTGATTACCCCGTTTGCATTTAAAAATTTACATATGCGATCCTGCATGACCTATTCTATTATTTATAAAAAATGATTCAATGAACTCTTTTTGTCCCTTTTGTTTTCTTTTTTCCTTCTTTTTTTTTCTTTCTCCCATGCTTGCCCCCCTCCCCCACTTAAAAAAATTTGCCACCCATGCCCCCCGGTTTTGGAATTCCCCACCCCCAATAAAACCCCAGGGTGGGGGGGGTAGTGCAAAGATCTGATTTTTCATGTTGATTTATTACATGTATTTATAAAGAAAATTAATATTATTTTAAAGAACTAGCATATGCGTTTCCGCTTCTCTGTAAGAGCAGTTAATTCAAGGGAACAAAACTGAAGTATATAAATTCTTGTACATGTCTACTTATCTGTTGATTACTGTGTGTGATTTTAAGTTATTAGCATACCAAATAAAATTAGTATATGCGTTTCTGCGTAGGACCAGTTCATCAAATCTAAAAATAAAAACAACCACTGAATGCGGACTTATCATATTTACATATATAAAAATTTTTATGTTGATTAGTTTATTTAAACAAATGTTATTTAAATTTTAAATAAAATTTGCATATGCAATTTTCTGTGGGAACTTTCATTAAAACTTAAGAGAACTAATGCAAAACTTGGCCTTAAAACTTATAAGCATGTGGTAAAACTTATAAGCATGTGCTTACTTCGTCATCAGATAGGTGTCTCACTTTGCCATCACGTTCGTCTTACTTTGCCATCAACATCTTCATTACAGAAATACTTCATTAAGATAATTTAGGACCAAAATAATAATATTCACCAAAATTTACCATAATGTAGTGCAAATTCACCATAACAATCAGAAATGCGTTTGCAAACTAAAATGCGTTAAAAAACCTAAGTTTTAATCATAAAAGCATTAAAAATGTTTTAATTTTTTTCTAAGCCTAAGGAAAGCCCTAAAATGAAGCTAAATTTTATCATGATAAAATTTTAATGCATTTTCCAAATGTCAAAATTTAAAGGAAATATTGCAAACGCATTATTTTTATGGTGAATTTACACCACCTTATGGTAATTTTGTAACGTTTATGGTGATTTTGGCCTGGTGTCCGGAAATTTCGTCTTCTACATCTCGTCTTTCAACATCTCGTCTTCTACATCTCGTCCTCGAAAAATCGTCTTTTAAACATCTCGTCTTCGGAAAACTCGTCTTTTGGATGCGATTTTGTAAACGTACTTTAAAAAATGCGAGTTTCGAGCCCAATGATAAAATTTTCTTTGATTTTTGGGTTTTTCTTGGGCTTAAAAAAAAGGTTTTTACTCTTTAGTTCAAAAAACATCATTAAATAAAAATTTACTATAATAAAGTTCTGCTTGATTTTTAGGTTTTGCTTAGGCTTAGGTTCTCAGTTTTTTGAATAAATCATTTAATAAAAGTTTATCATGATAAAAATTTTGCTTGATTTTTGGCTTTTGCTTAGGCTTAGGTAAAAGAAAGGTTTTCAATGCATTGTTTTAATCAAAAAATAGGAGAAACTTAACTTTTGAAAAGTGTGTTTACAAAATCGCATCCAAAAGACGAGTTTTCCGAAGACGAGATGTTTAAAAGACGAGTTTTCCGAAGACGAGATGTAGAAGACGAGATGTTCAAAGACGAGATGTAGAAGACGAAATTTCCGGGAACCATGATAAATTAAATACTCGTATTTTTTGTCACAATGCTGAATTAAACATTTGAAAAATGTATTTTTGTAAGGTCTTCGTGTTTTTAATGGCGATGGCAAAGTGAGACTCTGTTGATGGAAAAGTGAGACTCTTGATGGCAAAGCGAGACTGTTGCTGGAAAAGTAAGACAAAAAAACTGCTTGCAAAAGTAAGACTGCTGGCAAAGTAAGATTCACCCGGCCGTAATTCACAAAGCGGGGTATACACCGTGTATGTGTATCCGGTGTATACACCGTGTAAAATACGGTATATTTGGGGGATAGCACGGTGTTAACTTGTTTGGATTAACTAACACCGTGCTAGCTCCCAAATATGCCATAGTTTACACGGTGTATACACCGTGTATACCTCGCTTTGTGAATTCCGGCCCAGATTATCTTGGAATTAACCGCAATTAAACAATGGACATCAATTTTTTATGGACAAAGTAGAAAAAAACTGAATTTAAACGTGTATTTTGGATTATTTATCATTTTAATGAATTGAAAAAAATAAAACCTTATTTAAATAGGATATTTTTATATAAATATTTGTTATATTTTAGAAATACTTGAAAAAAATAAAATACATTATTTTTTTATTTTTTCACTAAAAAAATAAAATTAAAACTAAAAAAATTCATGAATGTTACTCGACTGCTTCAGTAAAAACCTAAACTAATTAAAACATGAGTAATTACCAAGTGCTAAAGTTAATCATAAAAGTAATATGTTAAATATTATTTTGATATTAATATTTTTTCGTGCGCTATTGTATTGATGTGTTTGTTAAGAAGCTAGTTAAAAATTAAAAAAAAAGTTTTTAGATTACTTTGCAATTTGGCTTTAATAGAACCCAAATTATTATTTATTATTGCTATTTTTAAATAAACACCTCAAATAATAAAATTATAGATCATTAAATTCGTCCTTTTTTTATTGTAATTTACCTACAAAGTAAAATTTTATTGCAGTAGAAATTTTTTCTTTGTTTGTTGGTGGTTTTGGTGTGCATCGTGATAGGCATAGTCAGAAAAGGGTTTAAGGGATCTAGCTAGGCCATAGGTGTTCATTGAGGTTTTTTAATTGACAGTATTGGCGCCTAGAATTTTGCCGCTGGCGCTTATAATTTTAGGCCTAAACCCTCTGGGCACCAGTCTGGGGCCTAGCTTTTTTAGCTTGGGATGTATTTTTTGGTACCCCATTTGGCCAAACAAACAAAACAAGAACTATAATTTAAAGAGTTCCAAGAAATCCTTTTTCAAATTTTTTTTACGCTTTGCTAACTAAATTGTTGTAATTTGTAATCAATTTGTAGTTTATTTATTTTTCCTATGATCTTCTTCTTCTTATGACGATTGGTATATATTTACTTTGTTGCTAATTAAATATATATTAAAATTTTTGAAATGCAGTTTAAAGTAAAAATTGTAAAAAAGATAATGGTACAAGTACTAAACGTGTACCAAAAATCAGTTTGAGAATTCCACCAAACAAACATAAATAAAAAACATGTTTCTAGGTCGATTCTGACTTTGCGATCTTAATTTTGGGCATTAAAAAGTGATTAAACTACTCTTTAAGAAAATAAATGATGTTTTATGGCCAAAAAATGACCTTTTTTCAAGGTACATTTTATGCTGTTAAGAAAATTTTTTTAATAGTGCTTTAACTAATATAAATGAATATTTGTTAGATTGCCGAGATTTTGGCCCTTGGCGGTTCTAAAACTATTTTTACGTTTTTTCTGGTCTTCACCAATTTTGTATAGCAACCGCTTCAAAATGTATCAAAATTCAGTCGTGAAAAAAATTAAGATTTAAAAAATGGGATAATTTAATAAAAATGCCTCATAATACAATTTAGCTTGGTTTTGAGGCTTTGCTTAGGCTTAAAAAAAATAAATCTGTACTTTGTTAAAAAACCAAAATATAATAGTAAATATACATTTTTCTATTTAAAATTTTTATCTCTGCAAATACATTGTTAAAACAAGCTAGCAATCTAGGCTCAAAAATGATTTTGCTGGCTTGCTGTTGCAGTAGCGCGGCCTGGGGGCTAAGCTGCTCTGTGGACCCGACCACAAAGAATTCCACCAGCACGCGATTGATGTACGCACTCATGCTGTTCCTGGGGACATTCGTGGCCTGTCTCATGCTTGTTCCCAAAATACAACAGAGTCTGGCTGATGTGAGTTTTTTTATTGATTTTTTTTTGGCAAAATTGAAAATCAAAGTCAGTAAAATTTAGGGGGGTAACATTAATAAATTGGGAGCCTCCTGGATTTTGGGGTTATACCCTACCCCCAAAAATTTAGGGGGGTGTCACAAAATTTTTTTTGGGAAGATGTCCATACATTTGCAAGTTGGTCCAGAGTGGGGGGGGGTTAAACCACAAATTAGGGGGGCTTAAAATCTGAGAAACGCAAAATACCCATATCGCTTTTTTTTTGGAGTGCATTTTACTCATATTTTTTTTATTTTGAAGGAAAAATAGGTAAAAAACGCTAATTTTAGGTCAAAATCCCTTTTTATAGTCTTTTTCAGCTTTTTATTGCTTAAAACATTTATTTTGGCCTCAAAACTTAAGTTTGGAGGCAGTTAGAAGTCATTTTAAATACAATTTTTTCTTCATTTTTCCAAAATTGGGGGATTAACCTTGTCTCCCCCCCACTTCTGAGTGGGGGGTTAAACCCGCTTTTTAGAATTTGGGGGGAGGTTAACCCCCAACCCCCCCTCGTGCCCATGTATGGAAATGTCAGCTATAATTGGAATTTTTGACAGGTATAATCCCCCCAACTCCCCCTGCCACCTATGGTGACACGGTTTGGTTCGAATTGGTTTTGAATTTGGTTTCAATTAAAATTCCTCATAATAACAAAATTTAAAAGGATTGCCGCCATTTTTTGTTTTTTAATAGCAAAATAAAATTAAAAAAATCATGCATAAATGTTAAAAAAACAATAGCAAATACTCCGGGTAAATGGCCCTTTAAAACTAAAAAAAAGACATACAGGTGGGGTCCGTTCCCCTCCCCCTTTTCTAAGGGGGGGGGCAGTCAACCCAAGGTGGACCGGACTGGTTAGAAATCTAAAGGGGGTCAGGTGGGCGTGGGATCCGGTTTTCAAACAAAGAGTTTTTAAATCATTTAAAGACCTATCTAGATTTAAATAGTGACAAAAGTACTGTTTTTTTTACTACAAAGTCGTTTTTTCGGCAATAAATTTTTACCAACTTCAAATTTGACTGCAAAATGGGGTAAAGAAGGGGTCCTCTAAGAACTTAAGAGAGGGGTATGGTGTCAAATTGAAGAGAAATTTAAGGAAGGGGGAATACTCTTGCAGACCTATGCATGGTCTGGAAATGCCCCCGCTTTATTAGAGGATTTTCTTCCCCCCCGTTTTATTACCCCCCTGCCCAAAAATGTATGACGCCATTTTTGACCTATTATGACGCCATCATCGCGAAATTTTTGCAGTTGTTATTTTTGCAGCTTATTTCAATGAATTTTAAGCCATTTTAGGCCTATTTTTACCTTAATTTTGCCTTTTTTGCCCCTTTTTCCCTTTTGTTTTCTTTTTTTACTCCGTTTTTGCTTTTGTTTGGTTTCTTTCTCCCCTGCTTGTCCCCCAATTTTATTGCCTCCCCCCCAATATTAATTGTTTTTATTGGAATTGTCCTCCCTCCAATAAAACCTTGGGGGCAGCAGTGCACAGGTCTGCTCTTGGATTTTTGCTAGGGAGAGGATTTCAAAATTTAAAGGCTAGGAGGGTGAGGGAAGTATACCAAAGCCCCACCCTCTATGCTCACCTATGATGTAGACCCATACATGAGCATGGACAGGCAAGCTAGGGGTGGGGGTGACTAGCTACCCCAGGTAAATGGCTCTTTGAAAGCTAGGAGGGGGGTCATGGGGGGGTCTGTACCCCCCTAGCTTTTTAGGGGGGTCTACCCGGGGTAGAAGGTGTCAGCAATAGAGCTTCTATGCAGTGACTCTACACTGACCAGAATGGATTCATCCAGGAAAGAAAGGCCAATGCCATTCAATCTTTTCAAAACACAAAGGTTCCCTCTTTGTGCCTGACTGCATCTATTTTTTTTCTGCTAAGCGGCAGCCATCCTGGCTGCTGCAGTTACTGATGGCGATGTCCAGGGACATTCATCCCAACCTCGACCCGCCTAAAACTATTTTTCTGTGCTCGCACTGCAACAAAAATTTTAACAGAAATAGTGTCCAGTGCAACAAATGTAAAAATTGGTTACACCTAAAATGCTCCAATCTAAACAGTCTAAAAAACTATAACCAAAACTTTCTCTGTGACAGATGCACTTCATCTACTCAACCGTCTACAACCACTAAAAACTTCACTATAAACATTTTGCAATTTAACACCAATGGAATTTCTAACAAAATACAAGAGTTCACAAACTTTTTTGTCAAAAACAACATTCATATCGCTGCTATCCAAGAGTCAAAACTTTCCATTCTAAAGACCCCAAAATTGCAAATTTTACAACACTCAGAAAAGATCAGGATTCCAATGGAGGCGGTCTGCTCTTTTTTGTCCATCACTCCATCTACTTCAAAACTTTGGATATACAACAAAACAACCCCCATGCAAAAATACTTGGCCTGCAAATTCTTCTCAACAATTCAAATTTTTCAATCCTCAACATTTATATTCCTCCTTCCAGCTCTTGCAACGCCAACTACCAACCAGACATCAACCATCTGAAATGGCTTTTTGTTGTTTATGGGTAACTGTTGACTTTTCTGTTCATAGTTTGAGGTAGTTTTTATTCAAATATTGATTTAAAATGTTAAGGTAGTTGGAGAGATCAAGTTCCATTTCAGTAATCTTGTTTCCGGTGGAGTAAATTGTGGTATCGTCAGCATAGGAGACTATTTTGACATTAGCTGGTGGAGAAGATAGGTCTAAAATATAAAAATTAAAGAGGGTTGGTGAAATTACAGAGCCTTGGGGAACTCCTGTTTGGATTATCCTGTCTTCGGAGGTGGAGTCCCTGAAAATTGTTTTGCTGGTTTTGCCTCTGAGGTAACCACGTAGCCATCTGATGAGGTAGGCTGGAAGTGTGCTGTTGGCTATCCTGGTTATTAAAATATCAATGCTGATTGTGTCAAATGCCTTGGTTAAATCCAGGGCGGCTACTATTGTGCATTTGGGTGGAGCTTTTTTGTTGAATCCAGTGGCTATGTCAGTTGTAAGTTGAAGCAGGGCAGTAGTTGTTGAATGTTTGGGTTTGAATCCATGTTGATCTGGGTGCTGTTTTAGATGTTTGAGAAGGATTGGTTGAATTATTGGTTTCAAAATTTTTATAGCTGGGCAGAGAAGAGAAATTGGTCTATAGGAGGCTGAAATGTTGAGATCCTTTCCTGGTTTTGGCAGTGGTATTATGAGTGAAGTTTTCCAGATGTGTGGTATGCTATTTTTTTTTAATGAAAGATTGAACAGATCAATTAGGTATTTGATTCTGAGGGGACCAAGGTTTTTGAGGTGAAATATGGTTAAGACTGTCAGGACCAAAAGCTTTTGAGTTGTTTGCTGTTTTTATCACTTTTCCGACCTTTGCGGTTGTAATTTTGGCTGTATCCTGGTTAAGTTTTTTGATATTTCTAAAAAATTTATGGTATTCTTTTAAAGTTTTAAAAGGTTTGTTTGGTGTGAATTGTTTGTTGAATTTGTTGGCCATTTCTAGAGGGTTATGGATTTGAGTTCCATTAAAAGTTATAGCTGAATTTGGCAGATTGATCTAAACATTTTTTCATCTCTTTGGACTTCTGTTGGCATTGGGGTGTTGGATAATTTTGTTTCAATTTCGTTTCTGTAGCTGGTCCAGTCAGATTTGTTGAGATTTGTGAAAATTTTCCTGGTTATTGGAGCTATGGTCAAAGTAGTTTGGATGCTGACGATTTTAGGTAGGTGGTCTGAGCTTAAAGTTGTTTGTGTATACCAGTCTGTTGAGGTGAGGAGTGAGTCTGAAACTAAGGAGATATCAGGTGATGTTGGGTTTCCATTAGATGGAATGTGTGTTGGAGTGTTTTTGTTTAGTGATGCCATATTTGATTTGTTGATGATGTTTAATCTCCTCTGGCGTCTGTGAGGCTTGAGTGCCAGAGGCCGGTGTGCGTTGTGCCATGCTATCCTGATTATTGAGGAGATGGTTGATGTTTGGTTGGTAGTTGGCGTTGCAAGAGCTGGATGGAGGAATATAAATGTTGAAGATTGAAAGATTTGAATTGTTGAGAAGAATTTGCAGGCCAAGTATTTTTGCATGGGGGTTGTTTTGTTGTATATCCAAAGTTTTGAAGTAGATGGAGTGATGGACAAAAAAGAGCAGACCGCCTCCATTGGAATCCCGATCTTTTCTGAGTGTTGTAAAATTTGCAATTTTGGGGTCTTTAGAATGGAAAGTTTTGACTCTTGGATAGCAGCGATATGAATGTCGTTTTTGACAAAAAAGTTTGTGAACTCTTGTATTTTGTTAGAAATTCCATTGGTGTTAAATTGCAAAATGTTTATAGTGAAGTTTTTAGTGGTTGTAGACGGTTGAGTAGATAAAGTGCATCTGTCACAGAGAAAGTTTTGGTTATAGTTTTTTAGACTGTTTAGATTGGAGCATTTTAGGTGTAACCAATTTTTACATTTGTTGCACTGGACACTATTTCTGTTAAAATTTTTGTTGCAGTGCGAGCACAGAAAAATAGTTTTAGGCGGGTCGGGGTTGGGATGAATGTCCCTGGACATCGCCATCAGTAACTGCAGCAGCCAGGATGGCTGCCGCTTAGCAGAAAAAAAATGGATGCAGTCAGGCACAAAGAGGGAACCTTTGTGTTTTGAAAAGATTGAATGGCATTGGCCTTTCTTTCCTGGATGAATCCATTCTGGTCAGTGTAGAGTCACTGCATAGAAGCTCCATTGCTGACACCTTCTACCCCGGGTAGACCCCCCTAAAAAGCTAGGGGGGTACAGACCCCCCCATGACCCCCCTCCTAGCTTTCAAAGAGCCATTTACCTGGGGTAGCTAGTCACCCCCACCCCTAGCTTGCCTGTCCATGCTCATGTATGCGTCTACATCATAGGTGAGCATAGAGGGTGGGGCTTTGGTATACTTCCCTCACCCTCCTAGCCTTTAAATTTTGAAATCCTCTCCCTAGCAAAAATCCAAGAGCAGACCTGTGCACTGCTGCCCCCAAGGTTTTATTGGGGGGAGGACAATTCCAATAAAAACAATTAATATTTGGGGGGAGGCAATAAAATTGGGGGACAAGCAGGGGAGAAAGAAACCAAACAAAAGCAAAAAAGGAGTAAAAAAAGAAAACAAAAGGGAAAAAGGGGCAAAAAAGGCAAAATTAATGTAAAAATAGGCCTAAAATGGCTTAAAATTCATTGAAATAAGCTGCAAAAATAACAACTGCAAAAATTTCGCGATGATGGCGTCATAATAGGTCAAAAATGGCGTCATACATTTTTGGGCAGGGGGGGGTAATAAAACGGGGGGAAGAAAATCCTCTAATAAAGCGGGGGCATTTCCAGACCATGCATAGGTCTGCAAGAGTATTCCCCCTTCCTTAAATTTCTCTTCAATTTGACACCATACCCCTCTCTTAAGTTCTTAGAGGACCCTTCTTTACCCCATTTTGCAGTCAAATTTGAAGTTGGTAAAAATTTACTGCCAAAAAAACGACTTTGTAGTAAAAAAACAGTACTTTTGTCACTATTTAAATCTAGATAGGTCTTTAAATGATTTAAAAACTCTTTGTTTGAAAACCGGATCCCACGCCCACCTGACCCCCTTTAGATTTCTAACCAGTCCGGTCCACCTTAGGTTGACTGCCCCCCCCCCTTAGAAAAAGGGGAGGGGAACGGACCCCACCTGTATGTCTTTTTTTTTAGTTTTAAAGGGCCATTTACCCGGAGTATTTGCTATTGTTTTTTTAACATTTATGCATGATTTTTTTAATTTTATTTTGCTATTAAAAAACAAAAAATGGCGGCAATCCTTTTAAATTTTGTTATTATGAGGAATTTTAATTGGAGCGAACCAAACCGTGTCACCATAGGTGGCAGGGGGAGTTGGGGGGATTATACCTGTCAAAAATCCCAATTATAGCTGACATTTCCATACATGGGCACGAGGGGGGGGGGTTGGGGGTTAACCTCCCCCCAAATTCTAAAAAGCGGGTTTAACCCCCCACTCAGAAGTGGGGGGAGACAAGATTAATCCCCCAATTTTGGAAAAATGAAGAAAAAATTGTATTTAAAATGACTTCTAACTGCCTCCAAACTTAAGTTTTGAGGCCAAAATAAATGTTTTAAGCAATAAAAAGCTGAAAAAGACTATAAAAAGGGATTTTGACCTAAAATTAGCGTTTTTTACCTATTTTTCCTTCAAAATAAAAAAAATATGAGTAAAATGCACTCCAAAAAAAAAGCGATATGGTTATTTTGCGTTTCTCAGTTTTTAATCCCCCCTAATTTGTTGTTTAACCCCCCCCCCACTCTGGACCAACTTGGCATCTTCCCAAAAAAAATTTTGTGACACCCCCTAATTTTTGGGGGTAGGGTATAACCCCAATCCAGGAGGCTTTCCAATTATTAATGTTACCCCCCTAAATTTTACTGACTTTGATTTTCGATTTGCAGAAAAAAATCAATAAAAAACTCACATCAGCCAGACTCTATTCTCGGAACAAGCGCTGAGCGGCCACGAATCCCCCAGGAACAGCATGAGTGCGTACATCAATCGCGTGCTGGTGGAATTCTTTGTGGTCGGGTCCACAGAGCAGCTTAGCCCCCAGGCCGCGCTACTGCAACAGCAAGCCAGCAAAACCATTTTTGAGCCTAGATTGCTAGCTTGTTTTAACAATGTATTTGCAGAGATAGAAATTTTAAATAGAAAAATATATATTTACTATTATATTTTGGTTTTTTAACGAAGTACAGATTTATTTTTTCTAAGCCTAAGCAAAGCCTCAAAACCAAGCTAGATATTGTCTTATGAGGCATTTTTATTTAAATTATCCCATTTTTTAAATGTTAATTTTTTTCACGACTGAATTTTGATACATTTTGAAGCGGTTGCTATACAAAATTGGTGAAGACCAAGAAAAAACGTAAAAATAGTTTTAGAACCGCCAAGGGCCAAAATCTCGGCAATCTAACAAATATTCATTTATATTCGTTGAAGCACTATTAAAAAAATTTTCTTAACAGCATAAAATGTACCTTGAAAAAAGGTCATTTTTTGGCCATAAAACATCATTTATTTATTTTAAAGAGTAGTTAATCACTTTTTAATGCCCAAAATTAAGATCGCAAAGTCAGAATCGACCTAGAAACATGTTTTTTATTTTATGTTTGTTTGGTGGAATTCTCAAACTGATTTTTGGTACACGTTTAGTACTTATTCATTATCTTTTACAATTTTTACTTTAAACTGCATTTCAAAAATTTTAATATATATTTAATTAGCAACAAAGTAAATATATACAGATAATACCACGGGTATGCAGGGTTTGGCGAGGGAGACGATCTGAGCGGTCCGGTCCCATCCGTCCGAACAGTGGACAAGAACGGAGCGCCGAAGGTCCGCCAGGGCTTCCGCCGCTCCCACTGCTGTCTTCAAAAGACTGCTCACGTGCTGCAGCCATCCGCACGTCTGCAGGTTCTGCAGGAACCTACAACACAGCCATACAACTCCTGCTATTTTTTTTGGTTCTCTGTAAATTTTATACGCAATTGTCATTCTCTGACTACCTTCTTCAGCTTAAAATTTAAGATGTTTAAAAAGTCAACAATTTTTTTCTCATTACGTCTGATCAGCTGAGTCACAATCATAGATGAACAAGGGGGGTAGGGTGGGGTCCACCCCCCTAGCCTCAAAATTTTGGAGCCCCCCCCCACTCCTAGAAAAAATCCAGCCCCCCCATCCCCCCAAATTTTCAAATTTTTTACCCCTGACCCCCCTCTAAATTTTGAAATCTGACCCCCCCCCCTCTCGAGAAAATTTTAAGTACTTTTTTATACTAAATTTTTTTCTAAAAACGTGAATTTCTAACACAAATTCATGTTTTTAAACCCTTTTTATACCTAAATATCGCTTTTTATTCAATAAATGTAGTATTATCTTATAAAAAAACTATTATTAAACATTTAGTGGTTTAAAAGTATTTTGTTTTGGAAATTGGACCCCACCTGACCCCCCTCTAGGTTTTAAAATCATCCACCCCGGGTCGACCCCCATAGAAAGCTGTCCTGTCGCTGATACTGATCTTACATAACGTTGCACATGAGCAGCATAGGTGTTCCTGCAAGACCAGTGGTACAAACTCCACACACAATAAAGCTGTATTTGTTTGCTGGTTGCTGTATTTGTACTTGAGCTGGTTTGCTAGACGGAAAACTGCCATAACCTGCCTAATCATAACCTGCTCCCACCATAGGTGGGAGAAGGGGGTTTGTTGGGGTTATACCACCCCCCAAAATTATAGCCGATACCCCCCTAAAATTTAGGGGGTCGCAGTACTAAAAATGGGGTATTTGAGGTATACCCCAAAAAATTGTTGGGAAACCCTCCAAATTTCGGGGGTCGGGTATACCCTCCAAAATCAAGGAGGCTCCCACCCCCCGCAAAATGCTCTTTTTGGCAATTTTCGCCCCCTAATTTTAACTCCCCTTCCCACGTCCTTTTCTACCTTCCCACGTCCTTTCCTTTTCTTTTCTTTTCTAAAAAAAAAACTGTTGAAAATTCGTGTTTTTTGATAAATTTAACTCATAATATTATTAGCAGGTGCAGAGTAATATTATTACTCTCCACCCGTTTTCTTGCCATTTTTAACATTGGAACAAAGCGTCGTTACTACGGCGAAATGAGCGACAGTCATTATAAAATACACATGATTCCGATTTAGTGTGTAATTAATAAAGTCATGTTTTTAAATTTAAAATGAGTCACAGTCGCAGTCATTTTGCCGTAGTAAAAAACGATATGCACGGATTTTAACCCTTACCACGGGACAAATATTGTCTGTCCTATGCACGAGAACTTTGAGCTAATTCATTGATGCCCCCTACTAACTTTCAAAAAGCTATTTACCACAGGGTAGCCACACGCACCTTTCCTTTACCTTCGCCACCAATGCTCATCTATAATAATACGTGATTATATTTATCCTAAAAATCTATTTGGTGGGGAGATACGGACTTTAATTGTTTTTCCATTGATTAGTACTATTTTTGCAGACTATGGTTATTTTATATTATTGTGTTTAATAAAATAAAAAATGTAATATACGTGCTATTGTCGGGAGATTCTGTAGACAGGAGGGTTCTAAGTTGCTGGAAACTGGAGCGAATGGCGTGGATGTTGGCTAGACCCAAGAATTGAACTTCACAATTCTGATAGTATTCTATATACAAACAAATTAAATTTCAATTTTTTTATTATTTTACAAAAAGAGTGGAATATCCCTATGGAATAGTAATGTGTAAATTTGAACACATTGATTGCTGACATCATATATCAGATCATATAACTTTCTGCAGTTTTCCCTTTTATCCAAAGCTGAATCAATCAAAAAATATTTTTGACGATGACTGAAAATGATTTTATTTTTGTACTGAGAATGATACCGTTTGTTATTGAATAAAAAGAGTGAAAAGTTGCATAAGCTAAGCTAAATATCCAAATATGAATAAATGGTCAATTATTAAGGACATAAGGTGACCTAATTAGAAATTTATACAAGAATGAGTGACTCAGTTTTATAAAAAATAAGCAATAAAAAGCTCGAAAATGCAATAAAAAGGATTTTTCGACCTAAAATTAGCGTTTTTTACATATTTTTCCATAAAAATCGAAAAACTATATGGGTAAAATGCACTCCAGAAAAAAACGATATGGGTATTATGCGTTTCTCGGATTTTAACCCCCCTAATTTGGGGTTTAACTTCCCCCACTCCGGACCAACTTGCCCATGTATGGTTTAACCCCACCGCCCCCCCACCCCCACTCAGAAGTGGGGGGGAAGAAAAGGTTAACCCTCAATTTTGAAAAAAGTAAAGAAAAAATGTCTTTAAAATGACTTTTAACTACCCCCAAACTTAAGTTTTGAGCTCCAAATGAATGTTTTAAACACTAAAAAGCTCAAAAATGCAATAAAAAGGGAGTTTTGACCTAAAATTAGTGTTTTTTATCTATTTTTTATTTAAAATCAAAAAAAAACGGTATGGGTAAAATGCACTCCAGGAAAAAAACGATAGGGTATTTTGCGTTTCTCGGATTTTAACCCCCCCCCCCAATTTGGGGTTTAACCCCCCCACTCCGGACCAACTTACCCATGTATGCTGTAATAAATATAATTATCGTCTGAATCAATTTTACCTTATTAAAACATTCCAGTGTCAATCAATTTTGAACAGGTTTTATGTTTATTAAATCATTCGTTTAAGTTTAAATCGAGCAGAATATTATATTAAATCTAAATGTAATTTAGATTTTGAGTTAAAAATTATGTTTTTGAATACGAATTTGGATCAAATATTATTTCAAATACCAACTCGGAAACGGAAGGTTTTTTTTTAGAATTTTAGACTGTAGAATATTAAAAAAAAAACGATTCAAAGGGCTGAAAATGGACCCCCTCGCCCCCTGCTCTCCAGTCTTGACAAGATAAAAGTTTACCCACCTGGCGTTTCGAAACCTCCTCCTTTGGCTCTGTTGGCCCAGGCGGCAGCGTAGGATCGGGCATCCAACACCAGCAAGGGTTTCACTCCGCTTAACGATACTAAAATTAAATCAATAAAATTTATTATTCACATAATCAAATCACTAAAACTTATTACACACCACAATTGAGTATCACTTCTCTCTTTTGCTTTATTATTGTCCAATTCAAAACTCCTCTCGAAAACAAAATATATATATACTAACAAGAATATATAACAAAGAATGTATCACTGTGTATTACACTTCTTCCCTATCCGCTATCCGTGCATCGCTTTGAAAGAAATTTAACCCCCGGGGGGTTAAACTTAACCCCTCAGCCAAATTTAACCCTTTGGGGGGTCAAATTTAAGCCCCCCGGGGGTCAAATTTGACCGCCCTTCTTAAGGCAAAAAAACCCCGCCAAAACAAGCTAAAAAAAGACACTTGTATTATTAAAAGAGAAAATAAATGTAAAAACATACAAATATATAAAAATAAGTCCACAATTGACTTAAAACTCCCAATTTTATGAAAGAACAACCAGGAATAAAGGTTCTTTCATTTAGTTTTAAAATTATTTATCAGAAAAATGCCTAAGTTTAGTTATTTTGAAATCAATCTTATTTATTTGCATTCAGTATTAACCTTTTATACAAACAAATATTTTAAGAATTGGAATTAGTCCAAAATATAAAAATTAAGATTAGGTGTAAACACAATAAATAAACTTAAAACGATAAAAACAAAAATAACGCTCGATTAGAAGGGGATTCGAACCTGGGACCTAACAAAACAAAAAAACATTCGTTCGAACCTTTGAGCTATCGCAACTCGTGCCATACTGTCACTAAACATTATTTATAAACTGTTCTTTCTCTCGTAACGAGAATTTCCTCAAAGACGCTCGTTGTGTTCAAGCAATATTTCTATATATGTTATGTGTTTTGTGTAATTTTAAAAAAGAATCTGGAAATAATTTTATTCTGCATAAAACTCCAAACAAACTTGCAGTAGTATTTTTTTTAAATTTTATTATTTTGTGCTCAGTTTTTAATTAATTTTTTTTATTTTAAAGAACATGATAAAAAAATTTGCCCCCCCCCCCCTTGGCCATGCCACTGACCCCTCAGGGGGTCAAATTTGACCCCTGAAGGGGTTTAAATTTCTGTCAGAGCGATGCACGGATAGGGAAAAAATTTAATACACAGTGATACATTCTTTAAATATTCGTCATTCATAACCTATTTCTAAAATTTTTTTAGAATTTATTTACTATGTTTACTACATTTTCGCTAATAAACAATTTTCCGTAATTGCTAATTAAAGGAAAACACCAAATCCTACAGCTTTATAAATTTACAAAGCCATGAGAAAAACCAAATCTGGTTTATTATATATAACAGTTGTAGAGAGTAGGTACCAAACAACCTATCTAAATCCGCATTAAAAAGGTTAAATCACCCGGGGTGGTTGACTGCGATTCAGTGGGACTGGTTCCGTTGGCGGTAATTGATGGGGTAGAACCGTTCGGTACGCCACCACTTCCGTTGAGTAGTGTCGTGTGGGTCGGGGCGGCGGAGGAGGAGTTGGCGGAGCGCCGGTGGGCGGAACGTCCCGAGCTGGCCGTCAGACAATTCCGCAGGAGTTTCTCGTCCCATTCGTTGCGCCAACCCCAAATGCCCGGTGAAGGTTGGCTACTTCTTATTAGCACCGCTCCCTGCAAACAACCTTTTTATTATTTACCTATTTATTATAATCGAGAACTGGAGTTGTTTCCCCGAATTTTGAAGCTTCACCTTAATATTTTTGTGATAAAAAGGCTATTATTATTATTATTTTTTTAATTATTTTTGCATATCGTTTCTTAAAATTTTTTTGCAAACAAAAATTTTGCCAACAAAGGTTGTTTTTTTGTTGTTGGTAAAATTGTTTTTGCTAAAGACCACTCAATAACGTGGGCTCATCAATTTATTTCAACCAAGTGGTAAACAATATCCATAAAACAGACCCAAAATTAAAAACTTACTTTATTTATTTATAATAAAAATATAGGTAAGTGAGCAACGCGGAATGTTCAAAAACATAAAAAACGGCTTTCAAAATTAATTACTTGTCATATGATGTATTTTACAAGACATAAATTTTATTATTAAGACAAAAAACTAAAAAAAAACAAAAAAAATATTAAAAATTAAAAAAATATTTCATCACTGTTGCTTAAATGTTTGTGCGGTTTTGTTAAAAATAACTCCTGAGTTCAAAAACAGAGCCTCATCCAAGAAAATGCTATGTTTTTGTATCAAGATTTCAAAATTCATGTTTTTCTGTCTATTATTATATGTCAAACAAAAGATTTAAATTTCAATAAAATCACTAAACTGTCAAAACTATATTTCCAAACCGTTTTTCGGGGGTAAAAAAATGCGTAGATTTAAAAAAAAAAGTTTTTGTAGCTCTAAAAAAGACTAAAAATTACAATTATAGACAAAAAAGTGGAGATGATAATTTTTGAACTTTTTTTCCTCTCAATGTAAAAATTTTAATAAATACAAAATTATTGCGAAAAATAACTTTATGAGGTAAAAACGAACTGTGTAGATTCCAATAAAACTGAAACTTTCACGGAGGGTCTGGAGAAACTAGAAACGGAGGGTCTGGAGAGCCAGATACCCTAAGCGGGGACAAGGGGCAGCCTTTTGTCAGGGGGTCATGGCGGTAGCCCCCTAGAAATGGAGGGTCTGGAGGGCGAGATACCGCAAGCGGGGTCAAGGGGCAGAGCCCTTTGTCAGGGGGGTCCGGAGGGGGGGGGGGGCAGAATGCCCACCGGGAGAGAAAATATTTAATTGAAAGAGCAAAAACACACTAGAAATTTTAATTTCAGGCGATATTTTATATCCTTTAAAATTCAAAACATGTGTTTATTAACACGTTAACAAAAGTTTAATAATATTTATAGTAGTTTTATTTAACATGTTTTATTTAATATGCTTTTACTATTGAACAGCGTTTCCGATTTCACATTGAAAAACTAAGATAAATTTTTAGATTAAACTATCCGCGAAACAGGAAAAAATTAATATGCTTTTGGAATGCACTAGGAAAGTTTATGTATTGATATAAGAACAATAATTTCTTTCCCAAAATTCAAAAAACGTAAATTTTTTTCATAATCCCTTACAAAAAAATCTTGTTTTACCCGATTTCGGAATGGGGGGGGCGGCGCCCCTCTCCCCCGGGTAAGCCACTGTTCACACCCACACGTATGTATTATTACCAAAAATTTTTCTTAAAAAGTGTTTTTATTCTAAGTTTTCTTCTAAAAACGTAATTTTTAAAACAAAATTAGGATTTTTTATATTATTTTTATACCCAAACAGCATGTTTTATTCTATGAAACGTGTGAAATTTTTTTCTCAAAAAAAGCACAATTATTTATTGAAACTTTAAAAGTGGTTTGCTTTGGTAACAGGACACCCACTCCTTTCTCCTCTCTAAATTTCAATTTTTTCCACCCCGGCCGACCCCCTAAATCGGGGGAACTGCGCATTAAAGGGTGAGACATAAAAAACACTGACCAATATCAAAAATGTTGCAATGTTAATAAAAAAAATCCACTGAACAGTATTATAGTAAATCACTAACTATAATACTGTTGTTATATATACGTTAACTAACTTACATTTTTAGGGTGGCGCCAAACAACCAATGGCAAGCGACTGTGGAACCGGTATGGGGCGCCTTGTTTGAGATCTTCGTTGTTAATTCCTGTCGGAACGATCCAATGGCGCGGATATGTATCACACACGCTAAAGTAAAAAACGTAACACAACAGTAACACAGACCTGTGCACGGTCTGAAAATGCCCCCCGTTTTATTGGAGGATTTGCCCCCCCTTCCTCCGTTTTTTTGCCCCCCCCCCCCGCCAAAAAATGAAAAAGTACCCTAAAAATATGACGCCATTTTGACCT
Organism: Microlaimidae sp. YZB2_3; assembly: GCA_030248175.1. Taxonomy (NCBI): domain Eukaryota; kingdom Metazoa; phylum Nematoda; class Chromadorea; order Desmodorida; family Microlaimidae; species Microlaimidae sp. YZB2_3. The sequence goes on along the minus strand of JASAMX010011646.1, from coordinate 17,793 downwards.
ATGATGACGCCATCATCGCGAATTTTTTGCAGTCTTTCAGCCTATTTCAATGTATTTTAAGCCATTTTAGACCTATTTTTACCTTATTTCCGCTTTTTTTGTCCCTTTTTTCCCTTTTTCCCTTCTTTTTTTTTTTCTCCTTTTTCTCTTTTTTCTCCTTCCCCCCCTGCTCGCCCCCCCCCCCCGTTCCATCGCCCCCCCCCCCCCGTTTCAAAAAAGTTGCCCCCCCGTGCCCCCCCCATTTTGGAATTGCGCCCCCCGTTTTAACCCCGGGGGGGGAGGCAGTGCACAGGTCTGGTAACAAGAAGCATCCCTACCCTATGCCATCGTTTAATGAGGATATTAGATATTTATGAGACCTCTGCACTGCTCCCCCCCTTCCCCCCGGGGGGTTTTATTGGGGGGAGGCAATTCTAAAATGGAGGGGGAACTTTTTTGAAACGGAGGGGAGCAATAAAACCGGGGGGCAAGCAGGGGACAAATAGAAACAAAGAGAAAAAAGTGAGAAAAAAAAAGAAAAAAGAAGGAAAAAGAAAAAAGCAAAATTTAAGTAAAAATATATGTAAAATGGCTTAAAAAGCATTGAAATTGGCGATGATGGCGTCATAATAAGTCATAAATGGCGTCTTACTTTTTGGTCACTTTCATTTTTGGGCGGGGGCATAAAACATAGGGTAGGGGTAATCCTCCAATAAAGCCAGTGGGAGGCATTTCCAGCCCGACCGTGCACAGGTCTGTATTTATTATATAGTTTCGGGCGTTTTTAAACTTCACTTATATGATTATTTCAATAACTACAGACCTGTGCACTGCCCCCCGGGGTTAAAACGGGGGGGGGGGGGGGGGCAATTCCAAAATGGGGGGGCACGGGGGGGCAACTTTTTTGCAAACGGGGGGGGGGGGGGGCAATAAAACGGGGGGGAAGCAGGAGGGAAAGAAAAAAAAAGAGAAAAAAAGGAGAAAAAAAGAGAAAAAAAGAAGGGAAAAGGGAAAAAAGGGACAAAAAAGCGGAAATAAGGTAAAAACGTAAAAGCGGAAAACTTGTATTGTATTTTAAATCTTTTTATTTTTGAGAAATACGGATATAGTTACAGACCTGTGCACGGTCTGAAAATGCCCCCCCCCCCGTTTTATTGGAGGATTTGCCCCCCCCCCCCCCCCCCCGAGTTTTCCGAAGACGAGTTGTAGAAGACGAGATGTTGAAAGACGAGTTGTAGAAGACGAAATTTCCCACACCGTGCACCCTGCCCCCCGGGGTTTAAACGGGGGGGCAATTCGAAAACGGGGGCACGGGAGATGCAACTTTTTTGAAACGGGGGGGGGCATAAAAACGGGGGGGGGCAAGCAGGGGGGAAAGAAAAAACAAAAAAGGAGAAAAAAAAGAGAAAAAAAAAGGGAAAGGGGAAAAAGACAAAAAACGAGAAAAAAAGTAAAAATAGGTCTAAAATAGCTTAAAATAGATTAAAAAAAGCTTAAAACTGCAAAAAAAAAATCGCAATGATAGCGTCATTATAGGTCAAAAATAGCGTCTTAATTTTAGGGTACTTTTTCATTGCTATAAGATTAAAGTCAAACCTTTTTTTCTTTTTAAACCTTTAAAAAAATAGTTAAGCGAGGTACGATTCAACTAGATTTTTAGTTTAAAACGAAACTTAAGAAAACAATATTCAATTTATATGTGCCGTTAACCGAAAATTTTATAACTGGGAAAAGTTAGTGGTGGGGAAAAGTGGGTTTTCTTGCATTAATATTATATAAACCAAATACCTAAAGTTAAAATCCTTTAGGCTGAAATTAAGGGCGTAACCGTTCGCCGCCAGGAAGAAACAAAGAATGAACGTTTGAGAATAAAAATAATAAAAAAAAGTTGATGATGTAACCAATTAGAGTTAGATTAGAGATGATGTAACCAATTATCATTAAGTTGCGTCAGGTGTTTCTCTCCACGTGATATTTTCTCGAAGAACGAGTGCTTACTTTACCACCTAGTTATTTTCACCCTGATAGAATTCATCTTTAATCTATTTATTTGAAAACATTTTTTTAACAAAAGAACAGATTTTAGCTTCTTCAAAATTATATGTACAAAATTTTTCAGTTTTACTCTCTCGGTCCGGTGAGATATACATTTAGTAGGTAACCCTAAAGGCTGGTTTCACACCGGAATGACACGCGGATAAGCCGAAACTGACATCGCATTTCGCATTTACATCAAACTAACAAATAGTGACAAGCTTTCGCCACAATGAAGCGGACCTGTGCACTGCCCCCCGCGTTTAAATGGGGGGGGGCAATTCTAAAACGGGGAGGGGCACGGGGGGGCAACTTTTTTTGAAACGGGGGGGGGCAATAAAACAGGGGGGCAAGCAGGGGGAAAGAAAAAAAAGAGAAAAAAAAGAAGAAAAAAAAAAGAAAAAAGAAGGGAAAAGAGAAAAAAAGGACAAAAAAAAGCGAAAATAAGGTAAAAATAGGTCTAAAATGGCTTAAAATACATAGAAATAGGCTAAAAACAGCAAAAAATTTGCAATGATGGCGTCATCATAGGTCAAAAATGGCGTCATAATTTTAGGGTACTTTTTCATTTTTTTGCGGGGGGGCAATAAAACGGGGGGGCAAATCGTCCAATAAAACGGGGGGGGGCATTTCCAGACCGTGCACAGGTCTGATTTAGTAGGTAATTATATCTCAACCCTAAAGGCTGGTTTCACACCGGAATGACACGCGGATAAGTCGAAAGTGACATTGCATTTCGCATTTACATCAAACTAACAAATGGTGACAAGCTTTCGCCACAATGAAGTGACAAGTGACAAGTTACATTGTGAAATGTAACAACATTGTCTTATCAATTTTTGTGTTTAATTGAGGCGTTTGACAAACGGCTATAAATAAATGCTTCCTGTGTAGTACACAGCTTTCAATATAATTATTCAAATATATTAATTGCGTATAACATTATTATTTCAAATTTAAATATTTTTTTATTTCTAACCGTTTTTAGAAACAAAAAGAGAAGCATTAAAATCTAGCTATGGTTATATAATAAACCAGGTTTACAAGTATTTTTAATGATATACTATTAAAAATAATATCGCGAAAAATAATTGCTAAGTATGAAACAAAAGATTTTCTTCTTATTATAAGAAAATCAAAATAAACTATATGATTTATCAGTCAACAGTTAGTTAAATAAAATTATATTGACACAAATGCTTGGCAATAAAGTAATTTTCGATAACAACACTATCAACATTTTTGTACGATGTTTTTATAACTTTGGAGAAAAAAATTTGTAATTAAAGTTAAGAAAACTACGAAGTTAATACAACACGTTTTTAGTTAGTAGGTACATAATAAAGTAGTTTTGATTATTAAAAATCTCAGGATAAAAAATACATTCAAGCTATTAAAGCTAAAAGTTTTTTGTTTGAGAGTGCAACGCCTCTCCAGGCTTATTTTTTTGCCCCTTTTAAAAAATCAGAGATTAACCCCTTCTACCCGAAATTTGGAATTTTTACCCCCTACCCTAACGCCATTCTGGAATATCAACCGTCTGGCTTTATTTAACCTCCCCCCTTTATGTAAATGCATTTTAAGCCATTTTAGACCTATTTTTACTTAAATTTTGCTTTCTTTGTCCTTTTTTTTCTTTTTTTTCCTTTTTTTCTCTTTTTTCCTCTTTTTTTTCTCTTTTTCTCCTGCTTACACCCCCCGTTTTATTGCCCCCCCCTGTTTAAAAAATTTGCCCCCATGCCCGCTATTTTGGAATTGCCCCCCCCCCCAATAAAACCTCGGAGGGGGAAGGAATGCTCAGGGCTGCATTTATCACGGGTAAATACCCTCACGGGTAAGCGGGACCCAGGTGCTTAGTGCTTACTTATGAAAGATGCCTTTTGACCAAAAATCGCATCCAGTGTTTTTTGCTCATTTCCAAACCTTGGACTAATAAAATAATATTTCCGAAACAACGCAATATTTGTTAAAACTGTTTTTATGAAAGCGAACTCACACATGATATTTCAGACACGCTATGGAACAAAATACACTTTTTGTTTTTTCATAATGTAAAAAAATTTTCCTGAAATATCCTGATATTTTGGACATTTTTCACGCACGCTGCAAATCGTCCTTACTACGGCAAAATGAGCCACAATCATTATAAAATACATGTGACTGTGAGTTATTCTATAGTTAATAGGGTCCTTATTAACATTTAAAATGAGTCACAGTGACATATATTTTAAATAAACTTTGACTTATTTTGCCGTAGTAACGACAAAATGGATTTAAACGAAAGAGGCCAATTTTCACCAGAGAAGCAATAAGAGGATTAACGACGCACACATTGCTTAGTGAGATATCTTTCCAAATTAACTTTGGCGAGGATCCCTTTTTTCAGCTTGTCACTCTTAAGTGATAATTGGCTCGACCACAAAAATATCGAAGATCGCCATCCAAACTGATTAAAAAGAGTAGTTTTTTTAAGCGAACAATATTTTAGAAATAAATTGCCTGCATACAAACACCAACGCCTCGTTCATGTTTCTTTCAAAATGTACACAAGAAAAAGCGAAATGTTCAATTTTGGGTGATTTCAGATGTTTTTGTTAGGATTTTTTCTTGTTTTTGTCAGCATTTAGACCTAAAAAAATCACACTTTTTGTTACTTTTAGATTGAACAAAATCAAAATTTTTTGTTTTTGCTTTGTAGAATTTTTGTCAAAGTTTAACATCCGACGCGAAGTAGGGTAATGCATGTAATTTCGGCACTTTTTGGACATTTTTTTTTAAACCGTTTTTTGGCCATAACTTTTTCAGATTTGTTTGATCAAAAGGTTATATATTACAAAATTGTGTATTTTCTTATTCTGAACACACTGATATGCATAACAATCAACATCTACGTAAATTTCGTTTTATAAGGGACCATATCGAAAATGGCCACTTTGGAAAATTCGTTTGGTGCATTTAATTTCGGCACTTTTTTCTTCAGGCTATAACTTTCTTGTTGTTTTTACGTCAATATTATTGTTTAATGGCTTATTTGAAAGTTGACTGCTACATTTACTGCCATATTTGTTATTTTTACTCTAATTAGTTTTTATCTAAGTAAAAATTTAAAAACTAAATTAAAGTGCCGAAATTAAATGAATTTTCGAAAGTGCCAAAATTAAATGCAACTTTTGCCCATTTTCCTTCAAGAAGTTACTACAGCTAACGAAAAAATTGGTGGATGATGTTATGACTGTCCTTTTTTCGCCAATTTATCTAGTTTCTAACGAGCTGTCAATCACTTCTCAATTCAAATTTGGGACCAAGTTATGATAAGATATGTAATCAAAACTTAAAAAAGTGCCGAAATTAAATGCATGACCCTACACCAACAGAATGCATTTGCAGGTTGTTCTGCGGGTCTATGAAAAAAGTAAAAATAATTTTGTAAGACAAGATTGAGGGGCTGTACGGTCTGGAAGTTGAAGAATAATACTCTAAGACAAACTTAATTAAAAAAGAAAAACAACTAAACGACAGTTTTTATTTAAAAACCGTAAAAAATTAAGAGTTGGAAAAATTTAGATTGAAAATTTAGTTTAAAAGGACATTATAAGTGTGTGTACAACCCTGAACGAAAATTCGAAAAGGGGAGAGTCGAAAGGGGTTCAAATTTTAAATGTTATAAAAAGGCAACAAAAAAAAATGCCGCGCTTCTCGCGGCGCGGTTATTAACCCGTTCCTGTGATTGCCTTTTCCCCGGTTACGACGGTGAAAAGTTTTTTTTAATGTAATCATAGATTAACAAGGGGGGGAGGTAGGGTGGGGTCCACCCCCCCTAGCCTCGAAATTTTGGGGGCCCCCTCTTGAAAAAATTAAGGGGGGCCCCCTCCCCCCAAATTTTCGAATTTTTTACCCCTGACCCCCCTCTAGATTTTGAAATCTGACCACCCCCCCGCCCCTCCCCTCTCGAGAAAATTTTAAGTACTTTTTTTATACTAAATTTCCTTCTAAAAACGTGAATTTTTAACACAAATTCATGTTTTTACACCCTTTTTATACCTAAATATCGCTTTTTATTCAATAAAATGTAGTATTATCCTATAAAAAGAACAATTATTAAAGTTATTATGGTTTAAATCTGTTTTGCTTTGGACACCGGACCCCACCTGACCCCCCTCTAGGTTTCAAAATCTTCCACCCCGGTTCGACCCCCCTAGAAAGCTAGGGGGTTCGACCCCCCTAGGTCCCCCCCCCCTGAATTTTGAAATTTCATTTACCCGGGGTAAACACCCCCCCCCCCCCCTAGCTTTTTGACCGTGTTCATCTATGAATGTAATAATTCCCGTTATTTTCGCTGGTAATCATAGTCCGATCGCAATGGTCCGAACCGGGGGGAAAGGAAATCACGCGAACGCACTCTGATTACCAGCGAAAATAACGGGAATTAATACATTTACAAAAACGCTTTTCACCGTCGTAACCGGGGAAAAGGCAATCACGGGAACGGGTTAAATAAGTATTGTATGCCACACACATACTTCATAATTTTTCCATTTTTTAGAAGAAAAAAAAAACAACAAAAAAACGATTTTTTTTTATTATCAATGTTAAAGTGTGTACGGGGGGGGGGTTGGTGGTTTGGGGATTTGGGATTGGTGGCGGTTTGGGTGGGGGGTGTTCTGTGTGTAAAATTAAAGCTGAGCAAAGTAAAACTAGAGAAAATTGTATTGAAATTTTTTTTATAACCATTAAGTTTTTAATCTCACCGACCTAAAAGCGGGGGTCCATCATGCTTATACCATGATAAGATTACAATAGTACCGCAAATTCGGGACGATAGACCAATTAAAACTAAAATACAGCGTTTTAATCATTTTAATATATACACATAATTTTTACTATTTGTCATAAAAAATTATTACAAAATTAAACAAATCATAAAAAACTTAGACAATCGCGCCTTTTGCAATTGTAATACTACACGGTAAAGAAAAAGAAAGAAACATCGAGCGCTAATTGGTTCGAATCCAGATAAAAATTTCAAACAAAAGGCTCTGGGGACTCCCAAAATTTTACCCTTGCCGACCTCGAAAGGTCTACACTCCTCTGACCCCCCTGGCTAAGGCCCATGTCTATAGGGTAACTGACTTAAAGTCGGTCAGGCTTTAATTTCGCCCACCGGATGTTATTTTTTTCATGCGTAAAATTATATAAAATGAATTGATCACGGCTGGATAGACCGTCATGTCATCTATCTAGCCATACGCAGTTCCTGTCATAACTATGCAAATAACAAAAAAATAACAGCCGGTGGCCGAAATTAGGGCTGGCCGAATTTAAGTCGCCTATTTTTTACTTGCATTTTCCAGACTATTTTAATTGTTTTTAATAAGTTTAGAAACAACAGTAATATTTAATAAATTTTCTGACAAAATAATTTATCGCGATATTCCTTTAAATTATTCATGAAAAGCTTGGGGGTTGCTCCGGAGCTCCGAAAATCGAAACTCCGCTCCGGAGCTTGAATCTCCGCAGAACATATTAATAGAAACTACGGAACTACAGAAACTCATATTAATATATAGAACTCTAAACAACGCAGTAATATTTTTTTTATTTAACAATTCCTCGTATAACGCCAAATAATTAAATTCTGCATAACATTTTTCAAATCGAATTTATCAAATTAAAACTAAATCAGCATGGGTTAGTGATAATTTTTACACTTGATATTTTGTTCTCAGTTCACAAAATTTTTGTAAAGCTAATTTCTTAATTTAAAAAAAATCAGATGGGTCATTTTTATAAATAAAAAAACTTATAGTAAGCTTGGTTTGAGTAATGTTTTTCCTTGTTATTTAAACGATCAAATAAAGTCTCACAGATAAGACGTAAATAAAAATCCGAAAGGATGGGTATAAAAAGCTGGAAAAAAAATTTAAACGATTTAATTAACTTTCGCTATTTATATTCATGTTATTTTCGCAAAAACGTCAAGAACAAACGAATCAGTCATTCAATATCATTTTAAAAATTTCAAATTAATTTCCACAAAATGGCAAAAATGAAAACAAAATAAAATTAAAAAAGTGTTACGATTGAATTAGTGAAGTTCCTACCCTTCAAAGTCAAGATTCAAATAAATTATTAGAACGGGTCTGTCGGCATACAAATGAATTGGGGACAATTCGCTCCCGCCAATTCGCTCCCGGACAATTCGCTCCCGGGACAATTCGCTCCCGGGAGTTTTTATAAACGCAAATCTTATCAAACCAACTTCATTAGGGACAATTCGCTCCCGGGACAATTCGCTCCCGGAAGTTTTTATAAACGCAAATCTTATCAAAGCTACTTCATTCGGGACAATTCGCTCCCTGGAGAATTCGCTCCCTGCCCGATTCTCCATATAGTTTTTTGATTCAAAATTAGTTTAAAAAAACGCTAATTTTAGGTCAAAAGCTTTTTTTATTGCATTTTTGTGCTTTTTGTTGCATTTTTGTGCTTTTTATTGCTTAAAACACTTATTTTGATCTCAGAATTTAAGTTTGTAGCCAGTTAGAAGTCATTTTAAAGACATTTTTTCAAAAGGGGGGCATAGGTGGGAGGAGGGCGTTGGGAGGTGGGGGTTACACACCCCATAGGTGGGTTAAGGGGGGGGGGGGTTGGGGGTTTATACCACACCAAAAAATCCCAATTATAGCCGACACCCCCCTAAAATTTGGGGGTCCCAGTACTAAAAACGCTAAAAATGGGGTATTTGAGGTATATCCCCAAAAAATTTTCGGGACACCCCCCCCCAAATTTCGGGGATCGGATATACTCCCCCCCGAAATCCGGGAGGCTGTCCACCTATGCACCCCCCTTAAAATTTGGGGGTACCACGGACACCTCCCCCCTTAAAATTTGGGGTTACAGTAATAAAAACTCTAAAAATGGGGTATTTAGGGTATACCCAAAAAAAATTTTGGAACACCCGGACACCCAACCCTAAATTTCAGGAGTCGGGTATGGTATACTCCCGCCCAAAACTCCGAGAGGCTGCCCACCTATGGGGGGTATACCCGACCCCCGAAATTTGGGGCTACACTTCTGAGCGTGGGGAGTTAACACCCAACCCCGCGTGCCCATATATGGCCACTGGGCCATAAAGTGGGCAGTAACGTGGGAGCATAAGTGGGCAGGTGGGAGGGGGGTCGGGAGGTTTTTATACGACCCCTCAAAAATCTCTCCCCGACGACACCCCTTTCCCTAAAACTTGAGGGTACCTCGAATAACCCCCCTAAAATTTGGGGGGTCCCAGTATTAAAAACGCCAAAAATGAGGTTTTTTTGAGGTCGGTATACTAAAAAAAGTTTTTGGGATACCCCCTTCCCCAAAATTTCGAACGTCGGTTATATATATCCCCCCAAATGCGAGAGGCTGCCCACCTATGCGTGGGGGGAGTTATATTTATACAGACCTGTGCACGGTCTGGAAATGCCCCCCGCTTTATTGGAGAATTTGCCTACTCCCGCCAAAAAATGAAAAAGTACCCTAAAATTATGACGCCATTTTTGACCTATTATGACGCCATCATCGTGAATTTTTTGCAGTTTTTAGCCTATTTAAATGTATTTTAAGCCATTTAGACCTATTTTTACCTTATTTTCGCTTTTTTGTCTCTTTTTACCCTTTTTCCTTCTTTTTTCTCTTTTTTTTCTTTCTCCCTTGCTTGCCCCCCCCCCCGTTTTATTGCCCTCCTGTCCCCCCGTTTCAAAAAAGTTGCCCTCCCCCCGTTTTGAAATTGCCTCCTCGAATAAAACCACGGAGCGGCAGAGCACAGGTCTGTTTATACCATACGCTCAAAAAAATTCGCGAATCTGCACACGTGGCAACATATATAGTCAAAAAATAATAATGGGGGAAGCGGTGGCCCCCAAGCCTCGAAATCTTGTCCTCCTCTCCCGAAAAAAGTACAAAGTGGTCCCCCACCCTCCAAATTTCTATTTTTTTTTATTTTGACCCCTCTCTAGAATCTGAAATCAGACCCTTAGGTGGGCAGAGGGGGTTGGGCGGACGGAGGTTATAACCCATAGGTGGGCAGGGGGGATTGGGGGGTTATACGTTTACCCCCCAAAATCCTGAGTATAGTCGACACCCCCCCCCCTCAAAATTTGGGGGTATCCTGGACACCCTCCTAAAATTTAAGGGGTCCCAGTACTAAAATCGCTAAAAATAGAGTATTTGAGGTATACCCCAAAAAAATTTTTGGGACACCCCCCTCTCCAAATTTTGGGGGTCAGGTAAACCCCCCTAAATCAGGCAGGCTGCCCACCTATGTTATAAACCCCCCTAAAAAAATTCTGATTACTGCCGACACCCCCCTAAACTTTGGGAGCACCCCGGACGCGGACACCCCCCTTCCCTAAATTTTGGGGGTTCCCACCCAGTACTAAAAACGCTAAAAATGTGGTATTTGAGGTATACCCATAGGTGTTTTTTTGGGGAGGGGACAGAGGCGTCCACCCCCAAAGCCAAAATTTTGGACCCCCCAGAAAAAATCCAGGCCCCCCTCCCCCCAAAGCTCGAGAGCAGTCCGGTCTGACCCCGCCCAGCGAGGCTGACCCCTCTGCTCCCCGCCTCCTGACCAATTTACAAGTATATTTTTTTTATTTACTGTCAAAAACACGGTTTTTTAGTAAAAAACAGTATTTAAATACACTTTTTAGACCTAAATAGGCTGTTTTAGTTTATAAAATTCAATATTAGACCTACAAACACTTAAATTATTTAGTTAAAAAATTTTGCTAAAAAACTGGACCCCCCCTAACAAGCCTGGGGTGTCCGTACCCCCATTAAACCCCCCCAAAAAAAAAAAAAAATTTGGCCTTTCACCCGGGGGTGGATCCCCCTAGCGGACCCGACCAAAAACACCTATGGGTATACCCCAAAAAAATTTTGAGACATCCCTCCCCCAAACTTCGGGGGTCGGGTAATAAGTACACCATACCATATCCCTACCCAAAATCCCGGAGGCTATGATCAGACTCCCCCCTTTCCCCCACGAGAAAATTTTAGGTACTATTTTTAATGTAAAATTTCCAACAAAAACGTGAATTTCCAACGTGAATCAGTACATACTTATTTTTACACTCTTTTATACATAAACACCTTGTTTATAACACAGGGGTGTTATATCTCTAAAAAATACCAAAATCTGCCAACACCTCCCCTAAAATTTGGGGATACCCCGGACTAAGCCCTCCTCTAAAATTTGGGAGTACTTTACTGGGTGGCGGAAAAAAGCACCCGTGGCAAAGGCGAAAAAACACACGTCCGCAAGGCGAAAAGCACCCAAAAGGAACGAGTGACATTTATCAGACAGCGGCGTTTATTTATTACGTTATTATTATGAAATAATTACGTTATAATTTATTGTAAATATTACGTTATGAGTTATTATAAAGCTTATGTTAAAATTCGGTAACATGCATGCATTAATACTTCATTCAATATATTTTTTAATTTTTGTATTGGTGTGTTTTTTATAAACATAAAATTTAATTTCTTTTGTGCTGGGTAATAAATTCTAATAAATGACAAACAATCTGTGTTAGCTTCAAATTTGCATGAACTTTAAATACGCGATTTTTTTATTAATAATACTATAAAATGTTTAAAAAATTTTTGCGATGTACGAAAATTTCGTGTTATTTACGTTTCGTTTTAAAACAACTCATTTTCTACCTCTTACCTTCAGAAAACTCATTTTTTAGGTTCGATTTTGTGAACATTTTTTCAAAAGACGAGTTTTTCACGCAAACAAAAAAAGTTGTCACGCGAAGTAAAAATTTATTATTGTAAAGATTGCTTGATTTTTAGGTTTCGCTTAAACTAAGAAAAAAATATGATTTTTAGTCTTTTAGAAAACAGAATTAAATAAAAATAAGATGTTTAAAAACGAAATGTAGAAATGCTAAGTTCTGGAAACCATTGTTGCACACAGGGGCGTAGCCAGGATTTCGGAAAGGGGGGGCGTTGTACTCCATACAAATTTTTCAAAAGGGGGTTGTACTCCAAATTTTTAAAATACCGTAAAAAAACATTAAAAAAGGGTAAAATTTTTTGCGCTTCGCGCTAGGTGATTCTTTTTTGCTGTTATTTGCATTGTTTTTTAAGTTAAACATGAAAAATTGTCGGTTTAAAAAGGTATGGTGATGTTAATTTTAACATATTTTTCCAATTATACAATGGTATTTACAAAGTTTTGGATTGGGTTCATTCTGACTAGGTTTGTCGGCTTTGGCGGAAAACTGAACCGGGTTCACTTTTTTAAAGCACGTCTAATAATGAAAATATTTTCATTTGTGCGTTTTATTTATTTTTTTAAACAAATTTTATTCAAAAACTTTTTTATGTGAAAAACAAACAGTTAATAGTTTTTTTGTTTAAAAAATACATTTTCGATACTTTTTGGGCGATATAAAAATATTGGACTCGGTTCAGTTTTCCCGCCAAAAAAGACGGAACCAGTCTAAATGTACCCGGTCTAAAGTTTTAAAAATACCAGTGAAAGTTTTTTTGTTTTAGTTTTTTTGCAACTATTATTTTTTCCAGTATTACATAAAAAATATGAAATAAGGTCAACTCGTTTATATTAGTTGAACAAAAAACTTCTAGTATTTATTCACTTTCAATCTATTGATTTTTTGATTCGCTAATTTTTAAATTTATATTTTATTCGTTAAAAAATGGCTAATTTCCACGATGCGAAAGAGCAGAAGCTTTAAAATCTAAAAGCTTAAAAAAAATCTAAACTCCGCCACTGTTTATACAGTGCCTATCCCAAGCCAGGATAAAGGAGGAGGGTTACAGAGGAACTTGTGGCAGTTTCTCTGTAAATTTTTTCTACGCGGGATGCCTGTAGCCAGCATTATCTTTTGATGATGTCGTCGTTAAACGGCTAGGAGAAAAGCGTGACGGAAGTCCCTGCACTACGATTGCTGACAAGTCTGTCGCAGTTCTGCCGCTTCTAATGAAGATCATGGGATAATTGGAACATTTTCCTAGCAGCCAAAGGAACAGCGAATAGACTTTACCGAAGCAACATTCTCTGCCACAAGAGCAAACAGAAGAAGAAGAAGCTTTTAACATTTCAGTGACTGTATTTAACGTCAAAATCTTTAAAAACTAACAAAAAAGTTTTATATACAATACTAATAACGTAAAACATAAACGCATTTGAAGAATATTTCTTACGCGCTCCTTTCAGGTGCTTTTTTTCTGCCTGCGCACGGATGGTTTTTTCCCGCCTTTCGCCACGGGTGCTTTTTTTCGTAAACCCTAGTACTGAAAACGCCAAAAATGTGGTACTTAAGGTATACCCATGAAAAGAATTTCTGGGGGTATTCCTCAAATACCCCATTTTTAGCATTCTTTTTAGTGTCCCAAAATTTTCGCCGCTTTTAAAATCCTGGCTGTGCTAGGAAAAATACATTTTGCATAAATAATATCTTCAGAAAAGCTTTCAAATTCTTCATAACAAACAAACTTTGTTTTACTAAGTTAAGGCAAAATTTTAAATTAAAATCAAGTTAAAAAAAACAAAAAAAAAAATTACACATACACTGTTTTTAAAAATGCCGAAAATTTTATTGCTCAAATAAAATATTTCGTTCGAATATATTTAGCAGTCAGTATTTCTTTCGTAAACAACGCGTACGCCCCTGCGACGTTCGTAAACAATCGCAACGAATTAACATAACCAATTTAAAAATTGTTTATAAAACTCATTTTAAAGTTACAAAGATTTTAATAGTTTTGGTTATAAAAAACATTTAAAACTAGAAAAAACTAATCTCAAAACATCTATTTCAACCATTTTATTTTAAGGGATTGAATCATTTTAACACTAATTGAATCAATTTAAACACTCATGAATGTTTAAGACTCATAGAGTGGTTACTGAACACGCGAAAATAACAAGTGGCATCATCTTAACCCGTAAAATATACTCGTCACTTGTTATTCAACAGTCCTTCTTCTCACATTTTTGACGTTGGTTACCATTTTTTAAAAGATAAATTTGTATTAGTAACGTTACTTTAAGCAGAAATAAGCTTGCAATCGCTTATTTAAGGAGAAAACTTCAAGGCTCCTTTCGCTTTAAATGGCATAATCAGACCTGTGCACGGTCTGGAAATGCCCCCCGCTTTAATGGAGGATTTGCCCCCCCCCCCGTTTTATTGCCACTCCCGCCAAAAAATGAAAAAGTACCCTAAAATTATGACGCCATTTTTGACCTATGATGACGCCATCATCGCAAATTTTTTACAGTTTTTAGCCTATTTCAAGGTATTTTAAGCCATTTTAGATCTATTTTTACCTTATTTTCGCTTTTTTGTCCCTTGTTTCCCTTTTCCCTTCTTTGTTTCTTTTTTTTTCTCCCCTGCTTGCCCCCAGGTTCAAAAAATTTTCCCCCCTTGCCCCCGGGGGCAGTGCACAGTTCTGCATAATTTTGCAGGGTAGGAACGTCACCATACATAAAAGCTTGGGGGTGGGGTGGGTTCCCCCGCCTTGCCTCGAAATTTAAACCCCCCCACACTAGAAAAAAATTTAGAGACCCCCTTCCCCCAAAATTTTTTTTATTTTGACACCCTACCCTCCTGTGGAATTCTTAATCTGACCCCTTCACCCCCAACCTTTTCGAGCCAAATTTTGGGCATAAATCTAGGTCAAAATTTAAAGTCATAAACACGTTTTTGTAGTAAAAAACAGTAGTTTTGTAATTTTTATACATAAAAAGTCTATTTTGGTGTATAAAATTCTATATTAGTGCTAAAAACCTCGAATCAATGATTTAAAATAACTGTTTGGAAACCGGACACCCCCTGTAACCCCCTTCTAGATTTCAAACTGTCTACCTCGGGTCGACTCCCCCCTTAAAAAGCTATGGATGGAGAGTACGGACCTCCCTCCTAGCTTTCAAAGGGTCATTTACCCGGCGTACCCACCCCCCCTAGCCCGCCGGTCCTTGTTGTTGTTGTTGCATTGCCTTAAACTTATCTTTCCTATGCAGATTATGCAAAGGGTAGGCGCTAAGACAAGCCAGGAGGGGCGAAAAAATTACACCGCTATGATTGAGACTCTTCGCCCAACATCAATAACGATGTTAGCAACCTTTACCGCTAGAGTGTTTACTGCATGTAGTGTTTCCCCATGCCCAGGTCTTTATATAAAGGATTTTTTAAGTCGCCTGATACTCATCTTACTATTTAACGTCGTACATAAGCAGCATAGGTGTTTCTGCAGGGCCAGCGGTACAAACTCCACACACAATAGAGCTGCATTTGTCCACTGGTTTGCTAGATGGAAAACTATTATGCGTTGCCGACGTACAACAACCACTTTCTAGCCATGCCAAGATTAATTCTATGAGAGAAAAGATCCAGCAACCAAATGGTACCCGTAGGCCCGTTGGGTGCTCGTGATGCCAGAATGTCAGCATGGTCCTGGTGGCTCAATGGCACAGCTTGCCGGTCCATGTTCATGTATAAACTTCACTAGTTTTTACCCTTTTTATAAACTCTATAATAAAAGTACATCGTTGTTTTAAACTTAAAACAATAAAATAAACTTTCAGTAACGTTTTTAATTCACATAATTTAAGTTTAAAGAGAAGATACCTTTTATTTTAGCTTTTTAAACAACACCATGCGAATCAACTTAGGGTTTCAATTCTTTCTAGACAATTCTTTTTTATTAAATTTAAGTTCCAAAAACTTTAAGCTTCGTATATTCGTATTAAATTAAAGAACCATCTCATATCTTTTTTGTTTTTTTCTAATAGAAGCACTGAAAAACGTAAATTAAACTCGATTAAGTTGCAGGAAATAAGAAGTTCCTAAAAAACAATTATAGCTCCTTCTTGCTAGCAGAATAAAATAAACGCACGCCACGCCACTCATGTTGACCAATGACTAAAAATAAATCTACCTGAACCATGTTATGATCTGACATAACAGCCTCCTGTACTTCGTTAACCCATCGTTTGACCACTTCAGGACTGCGCTTTATCAGGTGCTAAATTTTAAATTATTTAACCACAAAGAAAATAATCAATAAAATTGAACCTCCTAACATTAATTAAAATTAAAAAAAAGAGAAAGTCTGTTAAAAGACGAGTATTACCGTTATCTTAAATCAATTAATGAAACGGATTTTGCTGAAATTTCATAAAAAGAAGGCTTAGGTGGACAAAAATATTTTTACAAAGTAACATTGTAATGTAACACACTTCGATTTCAAACAGGTGGAGAAACAAGGAATGGTGAATTTAAAACAAAATCACACAAAAAACACCACCAACAACCGTTGTTGCCGACTATGTTTAAAAAATAATTCTGTTCTATTGCTTTATTACTCGTTTCAACCCACCCCCTTAGATAAAATCCTGGGCATGCCACTGTTACAAGTGGTTTTACTACTAATCAATTATGCTATAGTAGTTTAAATGATTATCGCGGTATTTAGATTTTTTAATATTATATTTTATTCGATGAAAAAGTTTGAAATACGCAGTTAAGGCATGTTTTTTTTAATTACTACAAGCCATGTTAAATAGAGTTGTTTATATTGTTGTCTACCACCTCTAAGATATCGTATGTAGTAATCCGAAATTTTCATCAAGAAAACGATCCGAAGAAACGTTACAGCAGGAAATTGGAACTGTAAAAATTAAAATAATAAAAATAAAATAAAATATCCTGATTAGTAAAATTAAACAATTAAAAAAGTAAATTAAATTAATTAAGTACCAAAGATGAAACCAAAGCTGCACTGGCAACAGCTGGTACACGATCCACGATGGCCTGTTTCATGTATCTCTCTATAGCTTGAAGCATGCTAGCCTAAAGAAAAAGACAAACTCGTGTGTTTAGTTTAAAACCGTGTTTTTAAGGCAGCTCTTTGTGAAAACTAAAATATCAAAAGCCCATATTCTCGCAATTATAAAAAATTACTATTTCAAACTGCGCCTTGTTTTGAGTTTAAAATAAAATAAATGGGAACATACACGTCTATGTTTCATATAAGCGACAAAGAGGTGCGACGGAAGGCATGATTTTAGGGGGCAGGAGGGTCCTACTCTTGGAATCCGACTCTTCTAGCTTTACAGGGGGATGACGCTGACCCAAGGTGGAAACATTTTATTTCCAATTTAATCAGAGTCAAGTACGAGGAGTCTTTGTTTTGTTAAACAAACCAAAAAGCTTAAAAACAATAATAATTGTTCTTTTTTCTAAAATAATACTTGATTTGATTTTTTTGAATAAAATGTTCAATTTACGTTAAAAAAGTGTGAAAATACTAATTTGGGTTTAAAATTTACGTTTCTGTGAGAAAATTTAGTATAAAAACAGTATTTAAAAGTGATATAAAAATCTTGGAGTCAAGTTTAAATTATAAGAAATAAATTTTAATTACATCTGTGATTCTGCAGAGAGCACGAATGGCCGCAGCCCTATAGATATCCTCGCGTCCGGTCATGTCCTTTGTTAGGCTAAACAAAATTATAATAAACTTTTTACAATAGAGATGTGTGAGTTGGGGAAAATGGCGATAATGGATAGGGTTTATTCTATTCTTTTGAAGCCTGATTTTGACAACTTTGCATGAAATTCTTTCTCTATTTCTTCAAACCTTAAAATTTTTCACGTTAAATTTTAGTACCTATGGTACCTTTATAATATCATAGCATAGGTGGATAGAGGTTTGAATCGATATACCCCCAAGACACAAAAAATCACGAAACTGCCGGTA